>DWTU01001927.1:0-12319 GCA_018251515.1 Cecropterus confusis | reverse complement strand
AATAATGTGTAAAAGTTTGATAACTCAAAAATATACGAAAAATACATATTATTTTTATCTATCTCGTAGGATTATCCGGCGTTGGCAATGAAAGCGCAAGAAAATTTGTTTATTTACGACATCACATAGAAACCTCTAAAATTATCAGTGTCTCTGTAATATACAATCTACTATATAATTGACAGGTCGTGAATAGATGGCGCTGTGGCTTTAAATTCTATACCTGATATTCAAGTTATTCTATTGCAAGGAGACATTGGCAAAAGAACGCTTGCGACTGTCCAGTAGTTTTTGCGTGAAAGCCGGACAAGAGGCAGACAGACAAATATATCAAATAAATTATAGCTTATATGTTGACGAGGACTAATAGCTATATAACAAAAAAATCATCAAAATCCGTCCAGCAGCTTTTGCCTTAAAGCGGCACAACAGACAGACAGACAATAATTTCAAAATGTTTTTTTTTGGCTTGTGTTACTTATTTGACAACCCCTGGAGGTATTTTTTTTAGTTTTTATCAATGTACAGAATTGAACTCTTCTACATTTTTATTATATGTATAGATTTCTGTGGCAGGGGTGGTAAAATCGTTAGTTGCTATCACTGTCACACTTATTTTTGTCTCAAATGGTAAGCGTTGTTGTTGTACTCTGGATCGAAGAGTGTGGTAAGGTGAAGAGAAAGCATCCTGTAGGCGACCTCAGATAAACACTCCAACTTCAACATTTATTTAGGGCATTTATTTACGTACATGACCAGTTATTACATTACATTGGTCTTTGTTTTTGAATAATAAATACTTTTTGATTTCTTTTTTAATATAATGAAATTAGTTACGTATAAATAATAAAATATGTCAAATAGTAATACACGATCGCATTATTACATAATAATATTGATATTTTTAAAACTTATAAAGCTGTTTTTGATCGGTTTAAAATTTATCTGTAAAATAAAAAAATATTTTAAACCTAGTAGTGACACGATCAACAATCCCGATATACACGAAAAAAATAGTCGCTTACGCATCCGCTCCTCTCGTCACTACGAGCGTAGTTGAACTGCATCACCTGCGCCAGACGTCAGGAAGTCTTCCAACGTCACAACAGTAACGCGGACAGACGGACAGCTCGCAGATATTATGCTGCAATAATAATATAAAATAATATTCCGTCTTGAATAACGGCTCAGGGCTCGGTTATAGATTCAAGTGTAATGTATGGAGTATATGCATTGATTTACAGTCAGTCGTAATAAATTCACGGAAAGATTATTGGAAGAAACATACAAAGATAGATAATTTAGTTTTAGATCGATTTATCCCGGCATTATTATAATTTGGTTTAAGTGACAATTGACATGCCTTTAAAGCTCTTTTCTCTTATTGTAGTACAATAAATGAGGAAGTATTTGAGCGTAGAATTTAAGTCTAACTATTGATCGTGTAATAACATATTGTTAGATGGATGGGTTCCTATATGCTGCAGTGGCCTTTTAACAATAAAAAAAATAAATAGTACTGGAAGCTCATTAATTGCTAATATTGAAAATAAAATATTAATTAGTTGTGACACTAGGCTCATCATTCAATATTATAAGTAATAAAAAAACATTGCGAGCACGTGACGTTACCAGTGCTAATAGATACACAAATGAACGGTGAACGAACGACAATGAACCCCGACCCCTTTGATTCGTACAATTGTTGATTGACAATCTGACGTAATTAGTTCGGGAGCGGAGTGAATGACGAGCTGTTTGTTCGATCTGCGACGTGATCTCAATAATGGACTCTGGAGAAGTTATATTTTGTTTTGTTTCTATGTTCACATAATATATGTTCGTCCAATGTTGGGATCTCGTCTTGGAATTAGAGTGATTATGGTATAGACAAGTAAGCTGGTTAAGTGATTGATTATGGATTCATGAACCTCCCATCCATTCATTAAAAAACATTCAGGCATGTAGATTTCCTGGTGATTTGCGCAACTGTTGAAGAAAATTCAAATTATGCTAGTATTCACATCCAGTCTTTTTGGACAGTTGGACATAGGCCTTTTCTAATGGGAATATTTCGCCAAAAGTGGCGTCTGGCTTGTGTGTTGGTGACCGCAGTAGGTATTGATTTTACACAAGAAGCCCCAAACTATTTCCTGCATTTTGTCTTTTAAATACCTTCCATGACATCGATGGAAAGAGAGGGATGGTACAACAAGTATTCACATAATTTCCTAATAATCATCTCGCGTGCCGTGCCTGGGAGTCAATTCGCAGACCTTCAGCATAAGAGTTCGTGCCGTTGACACAGAGCTCTTTAAAAAAGGTGCTCTACTCCAAAGCAACTCAACTCATCTGGTATTGCTAGTAATCATCGTCACCTACGGGGGTGACGATGATTACTTTCCATCAGGTTACCTGTTTGCTTTATCGTTTGTAAAAATCTTTGTACAGCATAATAAGTACAAGCGTCTGAAAGGCAAAAAAAATTATAATTATTCTTACGTACGATATATACTTCGATATCTAACCGTAGTCATTTACTAATGATTAATCCATTCATATTTCTTCCGCAATAATTTAATACATGTGTAACAATGTATAAATAAGAAAGCAAGTGCAGTACTCGTGTGTATACAGCTCACGAAGATAATAAAATTCCCAACGTAACTAATCCATAACTAGTTTGATGACGTCATGTACCGTAGGTCATGGTCACACGTATAACGAGTTTAGAGCGAGCGATTATCGCAATAACCGCGGTATCAGCGGATCTGAGCTGGTCAAAGGAACGAAAAGGGCCTCAAGCGTGCGTTCCGCCTGATTGATGGCTTAGGGCTGCTTCTTAGAGGTACTTGCTAGACATATCAATAGGGTGATCGAACTTTTAGGGATAGAGCGTTCACCATGCCAATATAGAGGGTTCTGGGTTCGATTCTGGGTTAGATATACGTCGGAGTGATAAATGTAAATATATGTTTTGGGTCTAGATATTTGTGATTTCGTCCTGGTCGCTGCCCATCACACTCATGTCCCAGGAAGGATATTAGTGTGTGAGTGTATAGCGTTCTTATTATTATTGTGCCGAAAGTTACTGTGTTCTGGTGTAAAGGAATTCCGAGGCTTCGTAGACATTTGTTATAGAATAGTCAACAATTGTTTTCTTGTGAAAATTCTATACTAATGTAGGTACGTTTTAACGTTATAAACGAGTATTTATACCTCAAAATTAATCTAATTCTATTTCATTATTTAGATATCCTAGCCGGCGAATGAACCCCGGGAAATGAAAAGTTGAGCTGCAATATTTGAGCCATACATCATACAAGGTGATGATATACAGGAAGGTTCAGTTTGTTTCTCGTCTTCAGTATCTTAAAATATTTATTATTAATTTTAAATACAACTATCTTGTATGTAAAATGTATCGTTGATGAAGAGTGAGCTTAGCCATTGCTTGTCATATGGCCAAAATAAGGACATCTTGCTAAAAACAAATGCTGCACTTAGTTCTAGTTCGTTAGCGCTATGGTGACTATATGGGGTTGGGTCAATATGGCTTTTCTCTGCATTTATTTATATTTTTAATTTAATTTCAAGTATGAATTATTATGAGCTTGTATGTCGTTCATTCAACCTAACACACTGTATAGTGAGTTATAAAAAACCTTGTAAAAATTGTATAGCACATCACAGCCCTATAATTATGAGTAATATCAAGTAAGGCCTGGTACGGTCGAAACAAAGGTCTACAAATCAGAGGCGTATGGGAGATATGATACGCGATCAAACTTGACGGATTTGTTGCACTTTTTGCATGCGCCGGCGCAGTTTATGACATGCATCAACGGTTGATTCGCTTTGATCTCGAATTTACGATGTACACTCAAATCCGTGGGGTTAATTTGAAAATAGTTTGTCCGTTTATTTCAAATATACTGTAGACTACGTGAATCAGCTGTCTTAAGAACTTTTCGTTGTCACGAATAATGTTAATAGTGGCCACCTATTTCTAAAGGAGAGTCATCCGAGGTTTTCCAACTTAGTTCTTCGAGGTAGCAAAGCATCTGTGCCTATGTCTCCCTTACCACATTTTTCAGACCAGAACGCAACAGAGCTACCTAATAACACTGCTGTTATTAGGCAGAAATTGTTGTGGCGGTGGTCGAATTATCATGAACTGTGTAACAAATGTCGGCAAAATCCGATCAGTAGTTATTGAGTGAAGAATAACACATCGTATTCATAACATTAGTCAGATTGCAGTAGTAAACGAGGATGCTTCCACCTGATGGTATACCAATGTTCATGGTAAGTCGGCAATCCACTCCATATAGGATTGGTGTACTGAGGTTGGCAACAGCCAATTTTATATACAAATATATCAGGTGCATATTGTTCACGCAACCGCCATTTTGTTCTATTTCATTCAACATTTGAATGATTCGGATATTCCGGTCACGTGCACCGTTTTGAAGTAACGTAATCGAGTAACGCAATCAATTAAATTGGTTTACCGGTTGATTGATTGGTTACCGGTTGGTATTGTCATTAGAGCGATGAACGAGTTGTGGATGTTTTTTGGTATCTGTGTTTTGTTAAGCTGCAGCTCATTATTTAAAAATAAAAACTAATTAAAATGGAACGTTTGCGATTTTTGAGCAATAAATAAAAAAATAAGGACATTAATTTATCAGACAATTTATTATATCGTTAAAATAAATTTAAGAGTTTCAGGTTATTGTTATGTCAACAAATAATATCTACTCTGAAGTCTGTTAAATCTGCTGGGTCGACCGTTTTTAAAATTATTTCATAATAATAGCAAATAGACAGTTGAAGAAGTGTGGCAGAAATACGTGTGACTGGGCAGTTACAGCTATTTCTGCCGTTCGTCTGCCGTGTCAAGCGCTGCTGTGTCGAAACACAGTTCGAACGAGGCGTGCTGACTAAGTACTACTAGTCTTCAGCAAAACCTATGTATTTGTTGTAACTAGTAACCATCAGGTGATTGAGATCCTATTTTATTATCTCTATTTCGAAGAAAAAAATAATTGTAATACCAGTCACGTAGAGCGCTCCAGTACTAATAATCGATTGACGCAATCGATTAAATTGTTTTTTTTTAAATGATTGATTGATTGGTCGCTTTTGTTGAATCATCGTCTGCGTGATTATTAGTGCGATTTGATATGATGAACGTATCGTGATAATCATACCGATCTGCCACGTGGAGTTCCAGGTTCCTAAAATTATATAATACAAAGGTATTGATGTATTACTAATTGTTCACTATCCAACATGAATAAAATTCAACACTGTATGAATATCATGAATATAATTTTATTTGCCCCGCAATGATTTCTGAAGCATGGGACGTATCAATTTATATCCATATTCATTATCATAATGAGTACAAAAAAAACAATATATAATTTTTTTCAAGTCAAATACGGACTAAAAAAGAGCCACAGAAGACCCGAATCAATCAAACTATCAACGGAACCACTAAATTCACTCACCTCTCATCACACGCATCGATCACACAATGAATCAATTCACATTCCAACACCTCGGGTCAAGTGAACAGTAGGTCGTTTGAGATCACGTGTTAGGGGGACTGCACACGAGCCCGTTGACAGGACCGATGCGATTTATCGGACAAGAGAAATAATAAAGCGAACGTAAATTATAGTGGTCTCGATACACACGACAAAGGAGTTGTGGGAGCTATGAACACATACGAGTGTACAAACCTTCAAATCACCATTATTAATGTAGCTGCCCAGGCCTGAATCTGGGATTATCTGTATTTCACGTAATAAGCGCTGCGCCATATGGACCGACACTAAGTTTTCAAAAATAGTAACACATGTAATTTTTGTGACACTTGTTTTAATCACGATTTATTACAATACGTAAGTATAACATTCATTTTTTTCTTTTTGTTATAACTAATTGAAACATGCAAACACATGAAACATTTAATATTAAAATTATTATTACATCAGGATGTATACAGTGTGCACGCGCCCTAAACCACAAACGTACGGACCAACAATATTATAATTACGTAGTGAGCTACGTCTTAATATCAATAAAGGCATAACGCAGGTAGGACCACTAATGCTCCTGAACAAACATCAATCCATCAATGCTCTTGATATGTTTAAACTTGAAGCAAAAACTCATTGTAGTGTTGTGCTAGTGTGGACGGGACTATGAAAATGAAAGTGTTTTTGTGTTGGGTTTTCTATTTTATTGTAACGTTTAACATTTTTATGTATGGATTGAAGGAATCGTGCAAATTTCTGATTTTTATTGAAGGTATCTTTAAAAAAGATAGGATTAATGGGACAAGTTCTTTTCTAAAACTTGTCGCATCAATCATTTTTTTTTTAATTTAACACTAGCAGAAGTTGTTTTTCGCGTGCAGCAAAATTTAATTTTCATAGCAATTTTAATCGTTCTTACGTTTTATCTTCAAGCAAGACAAGATATAATTCAACAATTATCGGTATTTGTTGAGAATTGTCAATAACTCTGTCAATACAACTGTAAAGATATCACTGTGATCGCTCAGAGCGTCATTGTTGATTCACCAACACAAGCTGTTAACAAATTTACATCCATCCATTAATTTCAATCAAAACGCTGAAGGAGTCAACTCGGCGGAAGTGGACAAATAACTTGGAAAAATATAGTCGAATTAATTAGGACGGCTGGCGTGTCCACATTACTCTTTCAACGTGTAAGAAATGTAAAATAATAAGAAAAATCTCGTGTTTGCCTGACAATGAGCTGTTGAAATGTAAGGTCGTTGCGCGCTCACGATCGGCTCTGTTTATTTTTGTGGCTGGCTCAGAATGGGACGTCAGGTGACGTTGACGTGGACGACTTACTGGATCATTGTTACGCGGCAATGGATGGGAGTGATTGGGTGATTGTCATTTATAGTTAACATCTCTTTAGGTTTGAAGGTGGTAGAAATCAAGGAGGTTCGGCTGCGGAAGCTCCCAACTTCAACGATTCAATTCGTGTGATGGAAAAGATGTGATTCGCTGCGGATACCCTAAGGCATACTTCATAGTGGCAAATTCGGGTAAAGCGCCAGGATATTTATAAAACAAGTAGTAATATCAGGTAAACTTGACTGCCACTTCATTACTTCTATGAAATGACTATATTGAGGCTACAATATATTTGTTATCTATTCTCTAGTATATCTTCAATTGTTTTCAAAATGTAATCTGATCAAAACATATCATAGTAGATATTGATTCGGTATCCCTCACGCAGTATATTTCGATTAGGAATTATTTTCTGCATTCTTTAAATCAATTCAACAGTTTAGTTTCTTCTATCTATTATAAAGTTTTGCGAATAGTCTATAGTCTTAGTGGTGGTTGAAATTAATCTAGTTTGTTCAATTACATTTTGCTTATACCATTGTACACAATTTAAAATATTGAGCTAAGAAACGATTTCATTAAATTATTGATATGACAGGACCAAGACAAAGATAAGTCGTTATTAAATAATCATATTTTTGCACACACAAAAAACATCAAAGATCAAAGACATACATGATACATATCTGATGCTTCAAAGTCTTTCAATTTTATTGTGTCTTCAAACGTACACGGCTTAAGCGTCTCAATTAAACGTCACACCAGATCTGAGTATCTTAAATAAATCCGTTCGTCCAATACAAAACGAAGTCGAGCACGTGAAAAATCCATCAATAAAAATCAAACTAACAGACATTGTCTGCTTAAAAAGAAAAACGAGCTACTAATGAACGCACCAACGGAATACGCTCGCAAAATAACTAAGGACGTCACAACTCTCCTCTTGCGTTGTATCAAGACCCGAATTTGTCTGACGGGCGGCAAAAGGATTGGCAGTGAGAAGCGATGTCAATAAAGATTAAGTGGATTCTCAGAGTCGGGTTACGCATCTTGGACAGACAGACGGACAGAAATCCAGTCGCTGACGTGTGATTGACAGCGGGCTCGGCCGCCGCTGGAAAAAGAAACAGTGGACGGGAGGCTTAAGCTCAATGGTTTATTTCTCGGTGGAAATACCGTCCGATGAGTTCATTTTAGACGATGTTTCATCGATATTTTGCCGAGTTGTCTGAAAATTATGGCAATAAAGTGTAAAAAAGGTGAAAAACTTTCACGATGAGTAATCAATTAATAATTCTACAACGATTATTACTGCATTTTGTGCTGAATCGTTTATGTATGACAGGTAATAAATGTACTTTAAATACTTTCTTTACAAATACACAATTACTTGCTTTTAGTAAATCGGTAAAAAGTAACCAAATTTTTCATACTCTCAATTTAAATTTCACTACAACAGTGTTCTGTCGTCGATCTGTTGCCCGAATATATTTCATTTTACATATAAATAAAATCTTAAAAAAGCAATATTAACATATCATTATATCAACTCCGATTTATAGCGATATCTATTACATCATAGTACGGTTACCATCAATTTCCCTCTAAAAATATGTTATCCGTTACTCACTGACTGACAGATTGCGTCTGCAACAACAATATTGAGTCGGTCTGTCCCGTCGATACCCGTTTTCAACGCCGCGCTGTCACGTCAAGTCACGCTGCCGAGAAATGTAAGTACAAATGTTGAAATTCAGGCCAAATGACGCTGCTACACCGTGTCATATTTGTCTGTTCGTGTGACTGTCAGATGGGTTGTGCTTTTTACATCTATTTGTTCTAACTTCAAAACTTTACGACTATTTGTTTTCATTGTCTTTGTTTAAAATATATTCTGCGTGTTTTCGTATTAATTTTTGGCCTCCGCCTGTTTTATAATAACGAAAAAATTATAAAATGATGGAACAATTTTAAAAATATTATCTGAGTAAACTGAGATCCAATATTTAGTGTTAAAAAATTTGTAAAAAATAAATAGAGTAATCGCCAGTCAATCTTCAATTCGCAATTCTGAGACGTTTTGGCACCGTCTCAGACCACCGTGGATTGTGTCAATCAACGATTGTTTTCACGAATTTATTTAAAATACTTGTTTTTCAAACCAATCGTTAGAAACTCAATTCAGTCAATGAATAGCAAAAGAAAAACATAAATTAACCTCAAAACTGTGAGCAAGGTTCTTTGGAACCAATTACTTGTTTTTGAATCAGTGGTCTCCGTCCATCAACTGGAAATGTTAAAGAATGTGGGAGGTTATTAAACCGTCCATACGTCAACAAGAGACGAGGTGTCGTGTGTGGTCGCTACGTTTCCGAGAAACTGTGAGTGTTTCCGAAAAACCAGAGGTGGTATACCACTGAAATCTTAAACGGTATACTTAAAGTATGGTTTTAAGGACAAGGTATGTGATATAAAGTATCGACAAAATAAATTTGTGGATTTGAATACATATTTAAAAAGCAATGACATGAATTTTTATAATCATAATGAATTAATATAATTTTATTATGACAACAACCATCGATCATTAATACCTAAAAATTAAAATAATGTTATCCATAATATCCCGGATCTAGATTTCAGTTAACAGATCAAGATAAAAGATTAATTACATTACAAATATTATTTATGAAAAATCCAATTTGAGTTATCTATAAAACATATCTAGGGATTACCCAACCTTTAAAATCGGTCATATATGACGATTCGTAGAGAATTGTGGGTCCAAAATAATAGTCACGTGAGTTAGAATTCGGGATTGTATCATTCGAAATTGAAGTGTGGTTCGATAGGATGACGGTTGTGTGAAATGGAGGAACTAGAAGATTGGAATGGAATTCGAAAAAAATGTTTATTTTCGATATGAGGTGATATTATTCAGATATGCGATAAAAGATAACAAACGCATCAACCGAAATGACGACTACTCGATCTTTACGTTAATACGAAATGTAATTCTAGAAAGCCCGTCGGGTATTTCTAAAAATAGTATTAAAAGAAGCCTAAAAATAGATTACAATCTGGAATTGATCCTATCGTACGAGCACCGTCTGTCTTTCGTAAATCCAATGATTCCTATTTATTCGCTTCATGTCTGCTATTAGCGTAATCCTTGCGATTATGAGCGCGACGACCGCCAAAACACGATAGCCGTTGCAATCGAGACCTTTACAATAAAAGCGATAGCTTCAATAATAATCCGAAAAATGGGCCCCCTCAGATACAGATCGGATTAACGGTCAGCCGAGCACAAAGCCGGGCCAATCAGCGAGACGATTCTTTCGAGCGCTTCACGTATTTACGTCACATTTCTTCGATTTTCGCGGCACGTTCGAGACGTAATAAGCGGACGGCCGTCCCCGGTCCGTCACCGATGGGGGGTGGGTCGGTCGGGGGATGGGAGTCGTTGGAGTTAATGAAGTTTTCTCGGCCGCGATTCCCACAGGTCGTCACATGCGGACGGAGTTTGCGGGGCACATATTGTGCACGTCGCGTTCGCTATCATCAGATATTGCGCTGGTGAAATGTTTTAATAAGCGCATCCCCGGCTCGGCCGGTCCGCGCCTAACGTTATTCCCTCTTATTAATGTCTATTGTTTGGAGTTTTTGCGTTATTGCGACGATATTGACGGTTTTATTTCCCGTCTAGATATTGCTGCTGAGGGACGGGTCATCTCGAAATTTTGTCAATTTACTCTCGTATTTGGCAGCGGTCGTTCCTATTCGGTTGGCTTCCTTTTTTGTACATACGAGTAGTGTACAAACAAATAAAAGTGCCTTGAACTTACAACACTGATAAATTGTGTTGATGTTTTCCGCATTAGCTTGTAACTATAGATGAGTTGTTTTTTGAAATACAGTAAATTATTATTTCAGAAGAAGCCTTAATTAATTGACTGGCTCTATAGATAATGTTTTAATGTAAATTTTGTTTAGTTAGGTCTCAAAAAAATTGGTTTTACACAAATAATTTCGGCTTACCATGTCAACTATGATGGTGGGTGATCGAGATGTCAGTGTGATATTAACAGTCACAACATTAAAATATTACAGTATATGACGAGACAAGACGAAGACGCAGAGTCAAGCTTGCTTATTCAGACACTAATGAGTATATTTAAATAAATTAAAATAAAAACCGTGCTTTTTAGTATTTATGTTTATATTTTTAGATTTCACTATCCTATTTTCCATAAGTTATACTAACACTTATGAGCCTTTGTAGCTTAAAAAATAAAATAAAGAATAAATCAAGCTACCTTTAGTTCTTTTTTTGGCAATTGGGTACGTATTTAACTAACTGTTGTGCTCGACTTAGTATATACAACTACAAAAAAAACATTCCACCCCTATTTATCCTTTACGGGGTTGAATATAAAAAAATGAAGAACAATTAATACTTGCGTAGGGTCATTTAAGGGGTTGATCTAGATCTTATGATATAATTATGAAACAAGAACCATGCATAAATAAAAATAGTTTGTGTATTAAATTATTAAGGTTTCTTCTAAGTTTTTCTATATCTCAACAATTATGTATTACATAATTTTTGACATTGAACCGAACAATTTTTGAACAAAACAAATTATTGAATGAAATAATTGTTTTTTTTTTTTATTTAATTGTATTTCATTTAATTGAATGTAAGGTTGATCAAAAATACACACAAATAATTTAAATATACAAATTTCAGCTTAAACATAAAACGGCGTGGTCAGCTACTTATTGCAAAGTGCACGTTATCCAAACTCCCGGCCGTTCGACGCCGTCCGTTCGATGTTCGTCCAAATTAACAAAGTTCTCTCGTCCTCGCTAAGTTTCACCGCAGTTTTATTTACGAGACTGTGACTATTAGAATAATATTCAATGTTTTTACCCCGGAGGAGGGTAATGTTTTACGAGCGTATTTATGTATGTTTGATAGTGTATATCAGGGACGTTGCGAATATTCGCATCCGCATCCGCTAATGCGGAGCTTCCGCATAGATTTGGACATCCGCATTCACATCCGCGGCTTCTTTGGCATGCTCTTGATTGACGGATTGACTTAATTGACCCGAATGGATTGACGGATTTTGAGTTTTGTGATTTAGATTTATCTCCGCTGTCACAGTGACAGAGGCTTTTGTCACCGTCTGCGTCACTCAGTATAAGTACTTCTTTCTCCCGGTCAGTGAATTGTTTTTAAGCATCGGTTATTTTGTTTTTATACTAATAAATGTAAATTTTACCTCAATTTTTAAAACGATTTTACTTATTATTTCGTTTGCCACTAGCTTATTATATATGGTACAGTTTATTTATATATATTTTTTTTACTGAAAATCAACCGAGTATACACATCGTATTTT
>DWTU01001926.1:0-12320 GCA_018251515.1 Cecropterus confusis | reverse complement strand
GGTGTGGTTGCCGGCTCACTTATATATGAGGCGTAGAACCCCAGTTCTATATGAAGTTGCTTACAGATGTCCATGGGCGGCAGTAACCATTTACCATCAGGTGGACTGCATACTCGTTTGGTACTTCTATCTGATAAAAAAAAATATATTACAATAAACATTTTCACAAAATTTTCTAAAGTAACCTCACATAAGAGACAATATTAAAGTTAAACTTGAACAATTCTCTTGTTTATTTCCGCTCAAGTACCTCATTGAGATGAAACAGATGCTTAATCTTTGTTTCGGTCTGGAAATAGTATAACTTGAATCACACTAATTGTTGTGATTCGAAGCTGTTCTTGTTTTCGCTTGGAATTACTAATATTATTTTTTAACAACTTTATAGACCTAAACGTTAACTTTTTAGACTACCGTCAACTCATTATTGTCCCACTGATGAGCACGGGTCTTCTCTCAGGTTGAAAAAGTTTCAGGCCATAGTCCACCGTGCTGACCACGTGCGAATTGGAAGACTTCACACACCCTTTGAGAACTTTTTTAAAGAACTCTCAGGTGTGTAGGTTTCCTTACGATGTTATCCTTCACCGTAAAGCAGTGATAATTAACTTCTAATACGCACATAATTTTAGAAACTTCAGTGGTGCGTGCCTGGAATTTTAACTCCGGACCCTCGATTGAGGTTCCGGAGTCCTCGAACTCACCCTGAGTTTCAACTATTCAACTTTTAAGATTATATATCTGTATAAATATGTTTATAGCCGGTGATATTGGTGATGAGATGGATCGATTATCTATAAGTAACAATAAAAAACGTTTGAATTCAAAGGACCAACCGGAGAGTTTTCAGCTAAGTGTCCATGTTTAATAATAAATAATCTAGGCTTGGATAAATGGATGGATAAACTTTTTGAAGTATTCATTAATACTACCCGTAGTTTAATTGAAACTATAAAACTAATAAGACTACGGTCTGAAAATATTTCTATAATGATGGTAGAACTCTTTGGTTCAACTCTGGAAGTACTACCGCCACACTTATTTCTACCTAATAACAGCAGTGTTGTACTCTGCTGAGTTCTGGTATGAAGTGTATGGTAAGGGATATATATTTATTTGAGGGGTTTTAGCTTAGTCCTCAGGGGTAGCAACGCGTCTGTGGCATCAGGAAAGAGCCTCCCCCCTACTCATCAATAACGTTTCTACTCCTGAGGACTACGATAACGACCATTCGAAGGTGGTAGAATTATTTGTGGTTCGCCCCCGGAACAACCACCGCCACACCTATTTTTGCCTAATAATAGCAGTCTAATGCGCTGTTGTCTTCTGGTCTGGGGTTTGGTAAGGGAGGCATACTTTTCCGAGGCATTCCATCTTAGTCCTCAAGAGTTGCAACGCATCAGTCCTAACCTTGGGTAAGACTCTGATCTTATCTGGGATTGATTACAGATATCCATGGGTGACGGTGGCCACTTACCATCAGATAACTTGCTTATTCGTTAACTGATTTCATATCATAAAAAAGTTATATATTGAAGATACTTAAGCGATTGACACAAAAATCTACATCAATGCTATGTAATAGCCTTCCTGAACCGACCCAAACTATGTCGATCGACAGACATAAATTACGGGTGAAGGGAACGCGTTTGGATATCGCAAATCTTATCCGACTCTACCTTGACATTTATACCTTTTCGGATTTTTTTGATCTGATTTAAAGCCCAGGTATATTGTCCCTGCTAGTTTGCCAAGTGTGTTTATTATTATATACATATGTGGGCCCTTGTTACCTTACGACCTTTCCATTCAAATATCGTTATAATAAACTTATGTGCCGTAACGAAACATGTTATGTACTTACAGTACATATAAATAATCTCACTAACACTCACCCGTATAAGTGCATAACCAGAAACTAACTAAAACTTTTAAATTTTTGTGTCAATCTTATGTATTTATTTTTTGTTACTTATTTATTTACTACTATTAAAAGAAATAAATAACTGTTTTTACCTACGAAAAGCGTTTATAAGTTACCAAAGTTATACCAAAATCTAATCAAAATAGTCTTACTAACTCAAACCTTATCGATAATAATGTTAAAGCTTTAAGTACATATATAAGATCGCAAACTTGTACATTGTGTCAATTCGTCGAATACTTCATGTGATAAGATATGTTGAGGAAAAAATATTTTAGCTCTAATAAATTATTACATACATTCTTCCTGTCTTAAGACGCGTGCAAAAAGATATTCGAAGTTACCGAAGAATAAAATGCCTCCTAAATGTGTCTGTCTTTTATTTTATTTCATCTCAAAGATACTCAAACCGTATTTCAAATATTGAGAGGCATCTCGAAACCATATTTACGAGTATATTGGTATTAAGAAATGATTACGGTAAATATAATTTGAAAGGAGACTCGGTTAGTCTTTTCTGAAGAACGTTTGCTTGAAATGTTTTACTTTGTGAAGTTGATGTAATTATTTACATCGTCTTTAACAGTTTTGTATTTATTTTTTCGGCGTGAAAATACTATTCATATTTTCGCGTGGGATTTGTTGTATATTTTTTATCATAACCAATAGTATACATGTATAAGATTTTCTATGTAAAATAAGTTTATGTGTAACTATTTAATTGTGCTCCCAGAATTTAAAAATCAAAAAAATAAATGATAATATTTATATTAGTTTCTTTAATTTCAGATACATAAAAAGAAGCTAAACAAATATGGAGCAGTTTGAGTCACTTCTGACGTGCTGCGTCTGCTTGGACCGGTTTCGAAATCCGAAGCTGCTGCCATGTCAGCACAGCTTCTGTATGGAGCCGTGCATGGACGGCCTGGTCGACTATGTCAGACGACAGGTACGATTCCTAATCAGTTGGGACTAAAACTAAAACTTAATATTTCAGCTTCTTCGTGGAAAGCTTTTGTAAATATACAGGTGCTTGGTTTGGTTTGCTGTGTGATTTATTTTTACTTACAATACACTAACTACCATTCTTTTTGCAGGTGAAATGTCCAGAATGCCGAGCGGAGCACCGTATCCCTTATCAGGGAGTTCAAGGTTTCCCTACGAACGTAACTCTGCAGCGGTTCTTAGAACTGCACGCTCAAATTGCAGGAGAGCTGCCAGATCCCACTGCGGGACAGGTTATGGAAAGATGTAACGTGTGCTCAGAAAAAGCATATTGTGCGCCATGCGCTCATTGCGATAAGAAAGTATGCGAAGACTGTAAGTCTGCTCATATGGAAGTACTTCGTAGAGAAATCTCAAGAATTAATAACCAAATACGTCGTGGTATTAATAGGCTTCAAGATATTTTAAGCGTAGTTGAACGTAACACGGCAAATCTTCAAACAAATTGCGGTGCAGTTGCTGGCGAAGTTGATGAAATTCACAAGAGGCTAGCAAAGGCGCTTAAAGATAGGACGGATTTCTTGAGGAATGAAGTTGACCGTTATCTAGCTACCGAACTCCGAAACCTCACGAATCTCAAAGATAATTTAGAGTTAGAATTAAGCAATATACAAAGCAATTGTGATCTCGCCGACAAATATATGAACGATGACGTGGAATGGGAGGACACTGAATTAGTAGATACTAAAGAGATCTTCTTAAAAACTGTAGAATTTCTACGAAACTTTGATTACGAAGCGGGTGACTACAATCGCAGGATACGGTTCATAATGACTCATGATCCCAACCAGCTTGTAATGCACGTCGCTAGCTATGGTGAATTAAATATTGCTCATCCTAACCCATATGCAGGGGGATTACAACCTAATCAAGGATTAACGAGATCAAAGAGTGACCACCGTCTAGCGTCACAATTTCGTCAACAAGAAGAAGCTAAAGGATATACAGAAAATGAGGAACCTATACTAGGTGGTCGAAAATTTGGCGAACGTAGACCTCCTCCACCAGAGAGGCATACAAGAGACTATGGTGCCACTGATGATTATAGTGGCTATGAATCTGAGCACAGGCCATCACGCAGATTTCGTTCTCGCTTTGTAAGGAGTCACCAGCAAGATAATGACTCTGACTCAGAGCAAACAACACGTAGTGTTAAAGCGGAACAAAAAGAGAAAGAAAAAGAAAAAGTAGCGGATACAGAAGATGCTACACGAGGTCCTTTGAGTGGCATATTCAGACTAAGTGACTGTCCTCGCGTAATGCAAAGGATATTGGATGCGGATAGTGGTAAGAAGAAAGAAAAAAAAGAACCACCACCACCACCACCCAAGCCGGTACAGCCAGCACCTCAACCGCAGCGTCGTGCGCCACCAGCGAGGCAACAGAGTGAAGACGATGAAATAACGCGACTCAAAAGACAAAACAAAGGTGCAGCTACATCTCAGGAACCAGAGCGCCCTGCACAAAGAGCCGCTGAGGAAGAAAGAAATTCAATAACTCGTAAACCACCGACACCAGCTCGGGAGGTGAGTTGGGACGAGGAAACAGATTGAAAAAAAATGACGAGTTATACAATATAGGAATTAGTGAAATCATCGATACTAACAAGGAAATACGCAACACTAACGGCATTCCATAATATACACTCCACGTCTAACTCATTCACATAAACACAACACTACAATAAAATTTCAGCAGATTACTGTTTTGGTGTCAATACCGATTTAAGTATATTTCTCAGGCATCCAGTGATGGTGAATCCGATGAGTCTGTTGGATCGCTACAGCGTACACAGCGCAAGAATTCAGCTGCTGCGCCTAAACCAAGTGCTGTGACACGGAGACCATCGGCGTCTGATGCGCCTACAGCACACCGTCCACCACCACGAGCTGCTAGCACTGAATCCACCGCATCTACAGAAAGCTCCGGCTCGGCGGTTAAACACACAGGTGCGATTCTATCTATCGCAGAATTAAAAGCGAAGTACGGCGAAGTTGGGCTCCCACCAAAACCACGCTCTCGCTTTTTGTCCGCAGGCAACGAAAGACCAACACCAGTGACAACCAATGGTACAGCCGGCGGCGCACAACGGGTGCAGAGTCGGTTCATTGGCTCTCAACGTCCGACACCCGCCCCGGCGCCCGCCGAGCCGGCACACGAAGACTCCGACTCGAGTTCTGAAGAAGACACCGACTCGTCAGAGGAGAGTGAAGAGGAGCCTGCACCGCAAAGAAAGCCCGAGAGTCAGGCGATGTCCCGGAGTGACATAGGCCCGCTACTTGCACGTAGCACGAACGCTCGTAATGACGCTATCGAAAATAAATCTAATAAAGATACGCCAGTTCAAACTCGTTACCGCACCCGACAGCAATCTCAGGCTGAAGAAGAACCGACTTCTCGTTACGGTGCCAGTGGTTCATCGTACGGCAACCGCTATGGATCTAAACCAAAAGAAGAAGAAGTGACATCTTCGTTAGATGACGATTCAAAGTATCCCACTGCCAGGTCGAGGTACCTTGCTCTGAAGGAGCGTAGAAATCGTCTCGCACGAAGCAAAAGTAGCCATACGGGTTTTGGCGTTGGTGACGATGATGATCCGGACGAACCGGTATCACCAACAACTGCGTCACCGTCTGCGTATCTAGCGGCTCGATACGGCTCCGGCACAGGTGGTTCGGAATTGTCTCGTAGCCGATCTTCACACGCGTTAAAATCGAGAGAGAGCTCGCCCGAGCGCCCGCCACCCGCTGAGAAAGATGGCGCGGCGTTGAGCTCTTGGGCGAGGTATCTGAAGAATAAATACGGTTCTCGAGGGAAAGAGCGGGATACGACTGGTACCGCGTCTAGCACGGCGCGTCGCCTGTCTCTCGGGCTGCCCTTGCGTTCAGCTAATGAGCTTGCCAGTTCTGATGACGATTCAAAAAACGCGGCAGGCTCCCCCATCTCCCCTACGGCGGCTACAGCAGCGGTAGCAGGTTAGAAAGACGAGTGGCGTGTATATAGGTTTGGTGCTTATGAAAATGGGAGTGTCAGTCGAATCAGTTGTTACTGTGTTCTAATCGCATTTGTTTGCTCTTAGGTTTCGCAGCAGCAGGTTCCTCCCCTAGGAGCCAGTATCTGCAGAAACGCCGTTTACAATTCAGCGTGGGGAGTCGGGGGAGCGAACCCGGTTGCTTTACATGGCCTCGTGGCATCGCTGTAGGGCCCGACAATACTATGGTCGTGGCTGATTCATCTAATCACCGAGTACAGGTAAGAATTCCGTGATAATGGATCTATACTTGAGACGATTTCTAAAAATGGTGTTGTTCACCAAACCTAACTAAAATATATTTATGTAAATAATTATCACGGATAATCAAACACGATTATAAATTGGTTAATCTTAAAACTTTTTTTTACCATTAGGCTTAAAACAAAACAGTGTTGTATACACGACATATTTAGTCAAGCTTTTAAATAAAAATGTAGAGCTTATAAGTGTACTCTAAACAAGCTTTTGTATAGAGCAAATTTAGAAATATGAATGAAGTACTTTGTTTTCATAATCGTTACTTACGGGTATTTTATGCTAGAATATTTATCTACGTTCAGTTGCTAGACATCATTTGAAACATCTAAATATAATACACGAATGTACTATAGTAATGATTGTAGTAATAAATCATTTATATCATTAAAAGCAATATATCACGATAAAGTGTTAATGAAATTAGATTTTCATTACATATGCATCGATTTTATCAAATGATGGTTTCATACACAATTATGATACTTCTAAAGGTAAAGCAATATTTACATTCATTATATACTTAAGTACATACTTAGTACATATGTCTTTGGGGTTCAGTGTTGACATTTTAACTGTAGTAGAACCACTATAACCAACCACTTACCACGACTGACTTACATAGGAAGTGACTCACATAACACGCTTATTCTACATAGTCTTATGGATTTCCACCCATGTGGACTGCATTCTCGTTTGTAACTGCAATAATATAAACATAAGGAATAGTATACTCACCCTCGGCTGTCCCAGGTATCGCTAGAAAATGAAGTCATGAAAATCTTGCGTCTCCAAGTAGAGAATTTATAGGGGACGGCACAGAACAAACCAAAGTCGTGTCTCGTAGTATCGTAGGCTCAAACTCACTTTTCATCTATAAATATTGACTAATATTTTCGCGTACTTGACACATTTTATAAAACAACAAGTTATCACGTGGTTTAAAATCTTTACTACTGGCATTTCGACCCAGTTGCATGCATCGTGGTCATGGCACAAACGGGTACATTGGGTCGTTGCACCAAATCAGGTAGATTTTAGTGTTTGTATGAATGTATAGATATTTTTACTTATTTTGTACCATTAAAAATAAACCTTACATTATTATTATTTAAAGACCAAAAATATAGTCATGTTTCGTTCTTCCACTTAGTATATCGCATTTGCCCATTACCAACAAAAACACCAACTCACGCAAGGCTCCAGCTCTAAGCCCCACTAAATATCCATTACATAATACAACACTCGTACGTTTCACTCTCCTTAAATCTCAGTAAGCGGTTGCAGAGATCTTCGGGCACGTTGAGCCTCTGAAATGAGAAATTAATGTCAGTAAAAATGTTTACATTCTCATAAAAGTGCGGAAGCCGCCTGGCCTCGCTCCGTTGGCACGGTTCTCGCAAAATATTTAATTCGAAACTACCATAGTACTTATTATCCAAAATAATGTTCGGAATGTACTTGCCAAAACGCTGTCGCTGGCATATGATTGAGATATACCATAAGGAAGGATAATAACAAAGTGTTCTGAATGACAACGGTTTTTGTATAGACAGACAAGTTAATTCCCATAACGTTGTACAGGAAAACTAAATATAATAATATTATTTTGTTGCGTATACAATTACCGATGGGAAATAAATAAAAACTATCTACAAATGTAAGTCACAATTATTTTTATCTCTATACTGTTTTATTATATTCAGAGATGATTTTTTTTCTGTTTTTATATATTAAAGAAAAGCTAACGAGTATGCTCAAGATAAGGTGGACACTGCATGAACATCAATATTATCGAGTGCGAATTTTACCTGAGGTCAACCATAAATGCCCTAAACCCCTGAGGACTAAGTTGGAACGGCTCGTGTCAGTGTACCGTGTAATCAATGACTTTAAAGATCCATGGTAACATAAGCATTTTCTAATTGGCTTGCATCGGTCCTGTGCATTTTATCCACCTAATTCCCTGTGTTTCAGCTATTTTAGTAATTTGTTCCCTAATTACCATTAATTGTAGTCAACGTGATAATTTTATTTGCTTTATTCAAGACTGAAGCTCTATGCGGCGTTTCGTTGCACGATTTAATTATACTCAGAAGTTTAGCTGCTAGTTGTTGGATAAGTTCCACGTAAATTGTGAGGTTAAATGGAGAGTTACTATATTTTTAAAAGATTGTTTATATGCAACTTTAAAATTTGTTGTTAGGAAACAACTTTTTAGAGTGTATTTATTAAAGCTCCTCAGGGGATGAAGTTCCAAAAATCCCCTCTTAACGCTCGTCTTTATTAGATAGGGCACTTTTGTGCAAATTTGACGACCCGCGTGGGTGAAATTGATGGTCTAACTCGAATGGTTCCGCGATCGATTCTCGGTCAGTCAGGCTTCTGAATGATGAATTTAGATTTATATTCTGAGTCTGGGCGTTTTTGTTTTCATCTTTCTGTACCTCCATGGCACTCACGACGCAGTAAGACTACCCTAGTGTGGGTTACCAACGTAGAAAATTTTAGGCGTTATTTTCATGACTGTAAAAGAAACTAATACAAAACTTCGGTAGTAATTACGAGTAGGTGACTGTAAACTGTTAACGTATACGTAGAGCAGTTCACATCGTAAAAAATAAATTTAATAATTGTCATATCGACTCCATGTTAAATTATGTCATAAATATAAACAAAATCATTGTAAGCCTATTCTTGTTCTACTGCTGGGTATATGCCTTCTCTCAGAAAAAGATGGGGTCTAAAGGTGGTGGAAGCCTTTGTGGTTCGACTCTGGAAGAAACACAGAGGAATATTAAGCTCTGCTGTATTTTGGTTCTAAGAACGTTGTATTAGAGAATAATTCATCCAAGGCGTCCCAAATTAAGGTTAGCAAGGCATCTGTACCCGACCTCAGGTAGAAATGTAACCTTATCTGAGGTAGATTAATGAGACCGTGGGCGATAGTGGCCACTTACCAACAAGTGGACCTCATAATCGTTTGCTACATCTATAGTATAAAACAACCTCTTAAATTACTTAATTGAACAATAAATTAATTCTGCAAACTCGTGTTATATCCCTTAATAATAAAGGCAAATAAAATTATCGTAGCTAAGTAAAATATCAGATGAACGAGTTATTCGGATTTTCCCGTCTTAATCTCCACGAAGATATTTACTTCGTGAAACAGAATTTGATTAGTTTTTGCTTAGTGCTCAATTTGATTAAGAGCGTCTGGATTTGTATATACAGATATAAATTATACAAACATGACTCAGGTTATTTATATTGTCTTATAAATTACGCTTTTACTCATAATGTAAATTTTAGCATGAAACCAATAATAGAGCCTTACATGAGGTGAATATGCATTTTTTAACATTAACGCCTTTAAAGATTAAGCTAGAATGCTCCAGTATTGGATAAAATAAATAAGCCAATGCTATCGCACTCAATACAAGGAGTTTTAGAATACTGAGGTTGCAGCTAGGGGATTAATAAATTCGTAATAAATTTTCTTAATCTCAACCAAAACACTGAAATGTTTTCGAAAAATTTAACTCGTCGCACAAAGCTAAAACAATGGCTTCTGACTTAGATAGTTAAATCTGTATTTGCCGCAAATTTCATTCCACAAACTAAACTTTACCGCAAATTAAAGTTTTACGCTTTTGTGAAGTTGATATTACTATTATTCCAATTGTTAAAATTTTCTTATCGTAGCATTAAATTTATTTTTTTGTCGTAGGTGTTCGACTCAAATGGCATATTCGTTAAGGAGTTCGGGCAGTACGGCAGCGGCGAGGGCGAGTTTGACTGCCTCGCCGGTGTTGCTGTAAACCGCATTGGACAATATATCATCGCCGACAGATACAATCATCGCATACAGGTGAGTAAAGGGTTATTGTTCTATTATTTTATTGTACAAGCTAACAACAAAACGAATGATATCAGGTGTGTGTGTTCTTTTTATTATAAAATTTAGACCGCCTTTACTATAATATAAGACGCAAAAGTAAGCGATCTTACTCTCGAAAAAAACCTTTTGTAACTTTAACTTAACTTTAACTTAACTTTGTATAAAATTATTTATTTTATTTAGTTTATTTTCGTGAGTAATTTAAATTATGTGATTTCGACAAATAAATTGTCCGTATTTGGCACGTCAAACGGCACGGCAAGGAGGGATTGACAATGGTAAATGATGTTCGATTATTTCTAGGAACTATTTTCTAGGTTAACATTATTAAGTTATGTCATCAAGTTTAATATTATGTTGGAATCATATATTATGAAATTTCTTTCCGTTACTGGATACTGCAGTTGGCCTTCAACTTAGCCTAATTATTGTTCTTATAATATTTTTCTTATAGGTATCGATAAATTGACGTGCTCCGAATTCCGAATCACGTATTATGTTCTGGAAAAGAAAATAATGGTCATTCATTACATTATGTAACATGTCGTACAAAGAATCACCTTACAATATAATGAAATAGCAGATTAATATTATAAAAAATAATATTATTTATAAATGTTGAGCTTTTACCTGTAAACCTTCGGAAAATGAAAACAAATGGGCGCCGTTACTGTTCATTGTACATTTGACTTCCGGCGCACGTACTACTATATATCTCCTTTGTTAGTAAATATTTCGAATTTATTTTCGAAACTTATATATATTATCCGGAGTCACGTTTTACTATTTGTTGGCTTGGACATTTATGGTACGAAGCTAAAGATAATAAAGATAAAGGAATAATAACTTGGCGAGGTAAATTCTCTTTGTTACGTTTTTGCCGCACTAAGACCTATTTCTATGTTATAGCAGCAGAGTTGTGCTACTTTATTAGGGTTCCGTAACCAAAGGATGAACATCGGGCCCTGTTACTAGGACTGCACCGTCTGTCCGTCTGTTTATAACAAGGCTGTATCTGATGAACTGTAATAGCTAGAATTTAATTGAAATTTTCTCAGATGATGTATTTCTATAGCCGCTATAACAAAAAAAATATTTGAGGACGAGTCCTATACAAAAAACAAACATATTTTTGTAACCGTTTTAATAATATAATAGTAAGGAAATTTTGGCGGACCAATCCGACTCGCTCTTGGCCGGTTTTTTAGTTAAAAAATGTTATATCCAATTTAATTAATCCTAATGAGTAATTTTCTGTTCCGTTATGTGATGAAATTAACAGAGAGAAAAAATAAAAACCTCTTTTTACACAAAACCGAGTCAATTGTATAAAGACACAAAACATGATGTAACCTCAGAAAGGTTTAGATAATTAAACTACTGCGGGGATAATTGCAACGAAATTAAGTTAGTCCTGCTCTTACGGAGTAAATACGACAAAGACAAAGTTCTACTCAATAAGTGTGTTTCGTCATATTACGTGGGACTTCATACAATTACACAAACTAAATTGTATTATTCTCTAGACTGAAGTGTACAGCGTCCCACAGCTTGTGTAAATACTAACTGATGTACAAAGTCGAACTCGAGTTTTCCCAGACTATCCAGCGATTGTCTGCTCCGTATTCTTACTGCCGGCTCACTTTTATATGAGCCGACCATCTTAGTCCTCGAGAGTAGCAACACATCCATGATCGACTTTTTCGCGCAGAAGTATTTTTTTTTTGTGATAAATAACGCATAACGCATAGATCATAACCTAATTGTAGGAAAGAGCGAATTCAAACATCAATGATAATCGTAGTCTAATTTTAGTTAAATTTTCATACTGTTAAGTTATCAATTTGTTACATCAAACTCTTCTACCGTGCCATCCCGTTAGTACGCACAGGCCCTACCGTCATTATAATCCAGAACTGAACGTAACTTATACGTATAACCACAAAACGTCCTGATAGGGCGATTAAGTATAATTATAATTATACAATGGTAATTAATGACAGCAACACGTCGTGATGCGTGACATGAGAGTATGATAGAATCATTACAGCGACAGATGGGTCGAGTGGAAGCGGATGATTAAATTTTGGTGCTGACATTTTAAATCCGCAATAAACATATAACTATAAACTTACATAAAATATTTAATAAATGCTTAGATTAATAACGGGGTTATAAACATTGGTAAGGGACAGAAA
>DWTU01001925.1:0-12321 GCA_018251515.1 Cecropterus confusis | reverse complement strand
CCGGCTTCGCTCGGTTGTAATGTGTCTCATAAAAAATCTTTTATGAAATGTAGGTAGATATTTTATAGTTATAATCAACTAAAATGTGTCAAAAAAACACCATATACTCAGAACAGAGCAGATACTCAAAAGCTGCCAGTCCGCTAGACGTCACCACTTGTACTTTGTAATACCTAGTTTGCAGTTTAATGAACTGGTCCCAGTGCTAGCATCGACACCCAAATTCATATTCTGAGCATTTTTTCATCACGCTGTTGAGAACAGTCAAGTCCACATGTTCTCAGCAGCGTGATGCAGAAACGCGAGGTAAAAGTTTGTAACGCCATCTAGTATAAAATATCAAAACTATGTAAGGTAATTAACGCCCCTAGGTGGCAGTTTATCGTATTATTACGTGAATCGGCTTTAAGGAATTCCAGATGGCATCCGAGTGGCCAATTTGACGACTATTTTCACCATTAAAATTTAACAAAATACTCGACAATCTGATTTTTGCGGATATATGTTGTCGACTCGAAATCAATATTTTTTTATATTTTATTATTTAGGTAAAGTTTCAATTAAATCTACCGTACCCCTTGAAAATTTTATTAATATAGATATTTTGGATTTTGGATTTTTGGTTATATATGGTGTACCTAGTACGAGTTTATTGCCTCAAAACAATCATTGTTTACGTTTCCACCCATTTATACAGTTCACAGATGATTAAGAATTAAGTTGGAATAATTCATATGATTCTGCGTGTAAATACAGAGTAGCAAAACTGTTTTAATAATCTCGTTGCTGTAATTTCGTCTACTGTTCATATGAGTGAACATAATTTTTTTTTTCGTGATACAGAACTTCTTGATTGAAGAAAATGTAAAAACAGAAAGAAAAGAGCAGCCTTGCAACAATTTAGTCATTAATTTTCGATTCATGTAAATTGGTCGAAATATCGCAAAAATAATTAAAAATCGTATACCGTGAATACCCATTACATATTAAAATACATATATCAATTCCGGAATAATTCAATTTAAGTCAAATTGTTAAAGGATAATTTAAGGCAATAATAAAAAACTACTCTCATACCCACGCTAGGATTTTCTCCTGTATCGTAGGTACCATGGACACACAAACAGAACCAGAACAGAGTCAAAACTCATCATTCAGATATCTGTTGATGATCCCACTGCGTATCAGATCGGGCGGAATAGTGACCGCCTCGCCACGCCGGTCGTCATAATTATCAAATTTTTATATGAATTATATATTATCTTGTTTGTTATCTAAATATTATGATATATTAGTTGGTATCATACCTCCTACGCTTGTTTACGTAACTCCATTCATGTTTGCTCGAGCATAGGCACATTAACGCCGGTTCACGTTTCCTTCGGCCATTAACGCAGTCGGTCCAGTGATTCAATCCACCAATGGATGAGCTTGAATAATGTGAAGTTGATTTTTTAATAGAATATTAGCAGTTGCTTGTAACTTAATACGCGCGCAGAGATGTTAACATACCATCTCTATTTAATCACCTTACAGTTGAAATATTAATAAATACTTTATCATTAAGTATATATACTATGAAATGAACCTTTCGTATAAATTCCATAGTACGGCTTTAGTAGTTTAGGATTTACGACTATAAATCAATAAAAAATTCGCCCCTTCCCACCTTTTTCGAACCGATTCTAATGATATGTCATGTCACAGATTCACAATCAGTCAAGCCGTTTTGCTATAACGCGTGGCAAAGAAATGGACATATAAACATACTTACATACGCTCGAAGAATATTATCCTCCGTCTGACGCAGTCCGGTAAAAACAATCTGAAATCGAAGGAATAAGTTTAAACGCCAATGTACCTTAACCTTACAAGTTATTTAAGATACTTAAGATGGTAAGTAGTTACTGCCACCCATGGACATCTGTAATCAGCCCTAGGTCTGATCAAAGTCTCACCTAAGGTTAGCCACAGATGCGTTGCTACCACTGAGGAGTAAGATGGGCTCCCTTCAGACCAGAACACAACAGTGCATAACACTACTGTTATTAAGCAGAAATAGATGTGGCGGTGGTGCTTCCGGAGTCGAACCACAAAGGGTTCTACCACCTTCAAACCACACCTGTAATAAACAGATAAAAGTCTTGCCTGGGGTGAACCCATTGGATAAGTACGTATCGCTTACCAAGCTGCTGTTACTAAACAGAAATACGTGTGGCAGGGGTGCCTCCGAACCACGAAGGATTCAACCAGCTTCCACGACCACTATCCTACCTACTCTACTACCTCTACCACGAGTTTGCCAGAAGAAGACGACCGGGATAAAGACGATTAATGCTACGTTTCTATTGCAAGGGCTCCACTCTTATATTCAGTAAACTTTTCTAGTTTGGAATGCGCGTTAAATCAGACTACTACTATCAGATTACTAATATAAAGCATTCTAACTTAATTCCAAGTCCGGACATTGTGATCGATGTTAGGTAGCTCCGCCGTCCAATTTGGGATCGGTTACAGATATCTACATGCTCGTTTGCTATTTCCTTTATATAAAAAGGTCTTTCATTTCTGTTGTCAACCCTTTTCAGAGCTTTTATTACTTCTTTAAGAAAATGTTGTAAAGCTAATATTTTTAGGTATATATTCGCTTTTTGAAAACTTTTGCTGTGAACTCGTACATTTATCGTTTTATTGATATACATTTATCCTTGACGACCTGCGTGGCGGAGCGGTCACCATACCGGTCTGACACGCAGTGGGTTCCGGGTTCAATCCCCGGCCAGACAGACATCAGAATGATGAATTTAGATTTCTGTTCTGGGTCTAGGTGTATTCGTCTTTGTGTGTCCATGGTACCCACGACCCAGGAGAAAATCCTACTTTGGAGCTATGAGTGTAGAAATCGATATTATTGAATTGTAATTATCAATGATGTGAATATAATGGCGTCATTAAATTAAGGTATACAGGAGGAACGAGGGATGTTTTTAGTGCTTTCAAATGTACTTACACTTGGCTTATTTTTTATGCACACACATATATTTCACAATATGTATAAGTAGATTCTTGTGCTCAGGTACTGCTTATTCTTATCGAAATTTCTTCCAGCAAACCTGTAATAAAATAATGGTTTTTACGACTCGTAGGTGGTGGATATATTGCAATTTATTTTGAAATGCATTCCATTTCAAAATAAATTGCAATAAATTGAAATACTCAAAGTGTATCTAATAAAATATTATTTAAAATTATGAGATTTATAAAAATAGCTAAATATATGTAAATTGACAAGAAAAAACAATGGTTTAATGTTTTAAGCTTAATTAATATCTATAGACACCATAGTTAAGAAGCAAGCTCGTAGCATGGAAGACGGCATAGAACTCAAGTTTTCATTCCTACAGACATGTGATAAACAGCCATACATGGACCTCCATGAGGCAAACCATACAATGCACGTGTCCTCCTATTGTATCGTAATTATTCTGAAGAACAACTAGCAGATTTCTGCAATAATTACTGGTCGGTGCGTCTAAGCGCATCCGTTTCGCTTACGTACGAAAGATGTGAATACCTTTTTATATAGAGTTGCCAATAATCCTGTTTTCCCGGGATAAGTCTTGTTTGTTAGGTTGTCTGGAATAGATTGTTAGTAGCTAAAGGTCCTTGGATTTTTAAAGGATTCTGTTTTAAAACTCACAAACGACTAGTCCAACCTTTACGGTTTATATGACCCAAGCGCCTTATTAAATTTTATTTGTAATAATAAAAAGATGTCCAGGTTAAAATTATGTTAATTGCAAATTTTATAAATTTTAATATAAAAATTATCGATTTTTGTTGTTTCCGTTATGTCCTGGTATTTTTCTAGCTTTAAACCCTGGTTTTTAAGATTTGGAGTTAACAAGCGCGACCATATATGAATGTATTTTATATAATTTTAAGGTTTGTGCTTTAATGCGTATTACGTACTGTGTCTGTGTGTGAATTGAGCTTTAATGGTTTCGGGAGTAGAGGCGAAGTGGACACCACGTCGCGCGTTCCCGTAGGTATACCCGAGGGCCAGGCAACATTCATTTTAAGCCTCATTGACAAGTAGTATGGCCATTCAATGCTGAAACCGTCAGCGTTGAGCGTTAAAAACAAACGTTAGTGTTGAGCGAATTTCAGCAACTTTCAATACAATTTACAGCAACATTTCGTGGCTGTTGGATACATACTTGTAGAGCTATTCGGATGAAACTGAAGCAAATACTTCCTGGTACCTGGGTATGTGTTCGATCTTATAAAACCATGAAGTTTTGCTACAGATTGTAGCAAAATAAACTCAAACAGTAATAATAAATAACCCTTTCTTCACTCATTATCCCATACTAGTATTTTCACATGCGTCGTTGCTGCCATGGACATGAAGACACAGAACACAAAAAACACCTAGACTCGGAACAAATATCCAAACTCAACATTTATATGTCTATCTGATGAAGGAACCCGGAACCCACTGCGCCAGACCGGTATGGTGACCGCTCCGCCACGCGTGTTGTCGTTCCGCTTAATTTGAAATCTCTCCATAAAGCAAACATTTCGTGGCCCGCCGGTTAATGAATTCGAGCGAGGACGCGCTCTGTGCATTACACTCGGTGCTCATTAACGTTCGCACACGATGCCGACGCACCGGTTATAACACGTATCGTACTTTTACACGTAGCCGTCGCTGCAGTGTTGCCAAGTTATAGCTATCACGTGGTGCGATAGTTCCTTGGGGGAATCGCGCCTCTAATGAGGTTAGCAAATTTTAATTTTCTTGCATTATTTTCTAACTAATGAAAGCCGGTCTCGCTTCACTGTAACTACAAAGAGGCATCGAAATATAACTAATATAAAACACTTACATGTATAGTAATGTAACAAGCTCGAAAAGTTGCCCTACTGACAATAAGATGCCCAACTAAGTATTTTATCGAGACCCGAATAATACTTATCCATCCCTATATGCGTCGACAATGGCCATACTATAACTTGAGAAGGTTTTGTTTTTCAAATGAATTGATTCAAAAGTGATTTCATTAATACTTTTTTTAGTGAGAAACAATCGAGTTTATGTTGCATAATAGGACCGCAATTTGATACGGCACCCTTCCCGACTTTTAGTTCATCTAACCTCGCTTGTGATCTTGCATATCAAAGGACATACTAGAGTAAAAGTAAAATTTTATGTTCCTGCTAAACCACTTGTGAAAAATGAAGAATACAAGGCTGACGATATAGAATGTTAGGAAGGTAAGGATTTTACTGCCATCCTTTGGGTCGTGTAATCATATTATAATTGACGTATGGCGGACGATTATAAGAAGTTTAGTGACGGTACGCGCATTTTACGCTTCGTTTATACTAACGAAGTAGAGGGACGCCACTATTCTAAGGGTATATTCTTATGAATATGCTTGTGCATAAGGAACTATTTTAATGTGTACCTAAAGGGTACTAACGATACGCATTTTTTAAATTTCTTAATTGCGGATATTTTTCTATCTTGTTTGTTATGGATCGTGGTTACAGCGAAACTGACGTGAGCGACTTTGCATCACGTTATAATAAATTCGAAAACATTATATATGTTAAAGCTATTGATTTCGCGGTGAGTAAGCTCATCGATTATGTAACAGCTACCGTCTCACCGTGTAAATTCTAGCATTATTCTCTGTTGTAATTTCCATTATCTGAGACAGACATTTAGTAAATTCTTTAAAGCTCTTTAATTTTTTATGTTATTTTTATTTTCGGCCGTTATAACGAAGTACGGTCCGCGACTCGCACGTTTCGTACAGGCTTAATGAATTCGGGCGACGACGCGCTCCTTGCAGCACACTTGTGCTCACATTAATGACACGCCTATATATATTATGGATATAACATCGCGGTGCACGTAATCGTGGCAACCAGCAACTCGACAAGTTGACGCTGCATGTATGTTGAATCATGATATTGATATATTGTAAACATGTGTGTTTGGTATGTCGGTGAGAATCAAAGGGTTACGCGAAATTTAGCATTTTGGTATGTTTAAAATCCGCGGTTATTAAAAGGATATAACGTTTACGTTTGTCCTTTTCCAGCACGAATTAAATAATATCAAATATGAGCACGAAATCGCTCTTTTGAATTCGCTAGACAATAAACTACGTTATTAGAAGTATGAAGTAAAAATATTTAACTAAATTTGCCAGGAGTTCGTTCTTTTACGTTTTTCTGTGCGAAATGAGATTCGAATTAAATTTCCGTTCAGATATACCACAATCACACTATATGGCAGCTACAAATAATTAGCACGTAGTGATTACGTGTGAATAACATTGCTTCCTGGCTTATGTCTTCCTGTAGTTATGTTAACTAGAAAGGAATAAACATTAACGCTTTGTGATAGAGTATTATTCTTTAAGATCATATACTAATTTTATTTGAAATTGGCTTGAAATAACACTATTCTCTCTATCTTCGTGGATATGCGACAAAATAAAACTATTCAATCTTTTAACGTGGATGTATGAGTCGACTTAGGGTCTAAGTCCAAGAGATAGGTAAGAACGTTTACTCGAGAATTGCGAAGTTATTTACCTACCGACTGTCGCCAAGTTGTTATCGCTACGAAATAACTTATAGTATATCTTGTAAGATATAAATTTACATGCTTTTTATTCGTTGTTTGATATTTTTGATAATGATATTTATTTAACAACTATGGTAAATTGATAAATAAAAAGTAATTGGTAAAATCGTACTCGTTAATGCTTTTGTATCAGATTGAAGTAGCAAACGGGCATACAGTACACCTGTTGGTAAATGGCTATTGCCGCCCATGGACGTCTGTTAGCAACTATATATAGAACAGGGGTTCTATCGTAAGTCGATAAGAGATACGTTGCTACTCCCGAGGACTAAGATGGTCGCCTCATATATGAATGAGCCGGAAATCTCACCCTTCCACAGAAACGCAAGAACTGCTTCACGCTAAAAATAGTCGTGACGATAGTACCTCCCCGGTTGAACTACACAGGTTCTAGACAGGTTCTACCCGGCAAGAACCAATATAACAATGATACTAACAATTCGTGCTGAAAAAAAAAGTATTACAAACAGCCTCGAGCTCATTTCAATTTACTGTTAATGGATATTTGTTTTTCTATTTTTCTATTTTTGCTGTACTAACAAAATGGATGCTGCAATTCGTACGGTGTGCCCTCAGGCCTAATGAATTCGAGTGAGACACGCCACGTGTGCTACACTCGTAAAAGGGGTCAGTTACCCAAATATCTAATTCGGTATATACGAGTATATTTTATGAAATAACGAGTGAAAATCGAGCGTAAAATACACCTGACCATAAGAGCTCTTTCTAATCAATAAACAAATTGGGCTCGTATGATTATTCACTTTTCTCTGAGGAAAATTTAAATGTTTAAAAGTAGAGGCGTAAACTTATAGCCCCACAGTAGGATTTTCTCCTCTGTCGTGGGTGCCACGGACGCACAATGACGAATACATACACCGAGGCCCAGAACAGAAATCTAAACTCATCATTCAGATGTCTGTCTGGCCGGGGATCGAACGCGGAACCCACTGCGTGTAAGACCGGTATGGTGGCCGCTCCACCACGTGGGTCATCAATATAGTCAAGCGTATATATATAAATTTCACTACATTCCGGGGGAAGGATATGGTTGCCGGCTCAATTTTATACGAATCACTATCGTGAGTAGCAAGACATCAGTGACTGACTTCAGTTAAAACCAATGTTATATGAAGTTGCTTACAGATGTCCTTTGGGCGGCGGTGACCACTTGCCATCAGGTGGCAGGCGCTCGTTTACTACAGCAATATATAAAAAAATTGTTAAGTACTAAGTGTCAACCACGAAGAGTTCCGCCTCATACAAATTATAATATATATATATGTGTGTTTAGGAGTTCCCGACAATTTCAAAGTCCCGGGACACGAGACACCCTACGATCAAAGTCCCGGGAATTCCGGAGACTTCGAGTCTTTTAAGAAAAATATTTTTTTTGTCTTTTTGTTTTTTTTTTTTTTAAGATTGGTATCTAAGCCTTGTTTAAAGAATTTAAATTGTAATAATTAAAACATCCCTATAAGGCAACAGAAAATTTTAATAACTTTAACATTATGTTCAATCTTAATGATTGCTTTGTTTATTTCTTTTAATAACATACAGATGCATTTTTAAGCAATTAAATATTGTAATAAAAAACGAAAATAGTTAAAAAACATACTAATTCTTAACAACTTACTATTATGTATTAATTCTAGTGATAGTATTATTCTAATGATATGATAATCATGAGTCATAATGACAGGTATGTTTCATAATTAAATTTAAATATAAATTATAAAACAGGCTTATAAATATGTCAAAGTGTAATAAAGTAACACATTATTTAGACTTGTTTGCTAACAATTTGATAGTCTTATCTCATCTCAAGTCTCGACCCGAAAGTCCCGGGACTAGAGCCAACTTAAATTACGAAAAGTCTCGGGATTTCGAGACACGAGGACCCGGGACCCAAACCCTAGTAGTGACATTTTTACAAAATTGAAAGCCTATGTAACTAATGCAAATTAGTGTGTATTACATCATTTTATAATTTAATCGAGTGTGCTCTATCTTCGCAATTGCTTCGATTCCAGTCCGCATTAATTTCCATGCAAATAGTGATTTCTACAGTCCCTCCACCATATTGATATAATATATTAATATCGGCTCTATTTCAATCCGATTGGTGCAATTATTCGCTTCCGATTGTTCGGCCTTTATCTCTGTGTTCTCAAACGTAGCAAAGCTGCATTGAATCGCAGTTAATTAACGATGCACTTTCTATATGCCGCGCCGGTGTGACCTGCCGTTCAATTTGCGACGATACGTAAAGGCAATTTCGTTTTCAATCATATTTTAATGCATTCTAAAATGATTTTGATTTTTGGCTTAATTCGTATGCGTATTCTAAAATTGACGTTGATTATTTTAATTGCCTTTCAATTGTATATTGCATAGCATTGAGACATTCGGTACCCGTGATGCATAAGTGAAATATTATGAGGATATTACCTTAGTGTATTTATCGAAGGAAGTTTTAGTTTTAGCACTATTTTTAAATAATAACAGGTGTGCTTTGGTCTGAAGCGGGTAAGGAGTCATACTTATTCTCGGCGTTCAAAGGTAGTTCTCAAAGGTAGAAACGCATTTGTGGCTAACCTTAGGCAAGACTGTGATCTTATCTGGAGCTTATTGCAGATGTCCATTGACAGCAGTGGCCACTTACTATCAGGTGGGCTATGCTCGTTTATTACTATCACTACATAGTATAAAACAAAGTCTCTTCCCGCTGTCTGTCTGTCCCTATATATGCTTATATGTTCAAAACTACGCACCGGTTTTTAATGCAGTTTTTTTTAGTAGATAGGGTGTTTTAAGAGGTAGGTTTATATGTATAATACATGCATAATATAGTAGAGAGACACTCATAATTTTAGAGATTTCTATGTGATGTCGTAAATAAAGCCATTTTGCACTTTCAATGCAAACGACTGAATAAACCCTACGAGATAGATCAAAATAATGTACTACAGTATTTTTTCGTATATTTTTTAGTTAATTTGGAGGCGCTATGAAGTTCGTCGGGTCAGCTAGTAATTTATATATATTAAGATGAAAATTGTAATGTATTTCTACATCAATCATAATTATTGTAATAATAATCGATCTATTTCTCAGGGTGGTAGTTATATGCGAAGTATATTTTATTTATAAAAAAGGAGTATTAGATAGTAAAAGGTGCTTCAACCTACTCGGTGTCGATACGTCACTGCTTTTTTTGATTTCTGATTTTATAATTATTACACACCTCTCAAAATTACAAATTATACACCCATATATATAGCAATCTGTCAGAAACATTTTTTAATAAAATAAAACTATGCACTTGTATTAACATAATTCACATATACATATTCACGAATTAATAACAGAAAAATGACAGTAAAAATGTAATTGAAATCATGTAATACATCAGTCATCATTTCTCATTCTCATTCATCAGTGATAATTAATTAATTCTAATAAAAATAATAACATATGCCTAGGTTTTGAACCTACCTATAGTATAGCTACCTAATTATTTTAAAACTTTTCAATTAAAAGAATAAGGGCCTTCATAGGAACATAATTATTAAGTCTCATTTACAGGTAAATTGTTATATCATGGTTTATTTGATACTTACCTTTTGAGTTAAATGAAGGAAAGGGATAGCAGTGTCGGAGAACATAATATGGCTAACGTACATATGACGACCCCCGTGACGGAGCGGTGACCATACCGGCCTGACATGGAGTGGGTTCGGGGTTTGATCCCCGGCCAGACAGACATCTGAATGATGAATTTAGATTTCATCCACTTGTTTAGGAGGCCCAGATACAGGTTGATGGATGATCAGAAAGCGCAGAAAATTTGAAGGTGGTAGTACCCATTGTGGCTCGATTCTGGAAGCACTACTGCCACACCTATTCAGCCCAATAACAGCAGTGTTGAACGCTGTTGTGTTTTCGCTTGGACGGTGTGGTAAGGGGAGTTCCAAATTAGTCCTCAGGGGTAGCAACACTCTGTGGCCAAGACTAGTCAGGTGAGACTGATATTATCACGATTGATTACAGATGCCCATGGGCGGCAGTAGCCGATTACTATCAGGTAGACTGCATGCTCGTTTTTGTGCTGCGAAAAAAAACCGGTGTTCTCAAGCCATTTATACGTATCTCAGGACAAAAAAGTAACCACGTAGTCACTCATAAAACAAATGCATAAACGCGTAAATTTATCTGGTTGCTTTCTGGCGATCCATCAATTAGGCGCCTAGAAAAAAAATCACACGGTTGATTTTTTTTCGTGCTTCATTTGAGCTAAGTGTCACATGTTTACGTGGAAACATCATACTTAGTTATAAGCGACATACAATATTTTAAACAACCAAAATCACAGTCATTATGATTTGATGACCCACGTGGTGGAGCGGTCACCATACCGGTCTGACAAGCAGTGGGTCCCGGGTTCGATCCTCGGCCAGACAGACATCTGAATGATGAGTTAAGATTTCTGGGTCTGGGACCCAGAACAGAAATCTTATGTTTGTGTATTCGTCTTTGTGTATCCATGGCAACTACGACGCAGGAGAAAACCCTACTGTGGGACTATAAGTGTAGGAAGCGTTTACATTTATTAATATAAGTGACATAGATTTTTAAAATTAAACCAAACACCTCGAAGTAAAATTAGAGGTGTTTTACTTAATTTTAAAAATGTATTCCACTTAAAAACATCCGTTAGTTCTCACTGAAACTAATAATGTGGGTACCGTCGGCCATACAAATTGCTTAACAAAATGTAACATGAAACATTGCGTGTCAATGGTAACCAGCAATACAATACTAATCCAGTTTTGTTTTAATTGTCCATTTGAAATTGAAGTTAGAAACCCGAACATTGAAATTGTCATTGATATCGCAATTTTGCTAGGATCTCAAATTGAGTACAATTTTGAAAAAAACGGAAATATTTTCGTTAAATGCTTTAAGAAAAAAAAATCAACTTTGAGGGTTCTGTACCCAAAGAATAAAAACAGGAGCCTATTACTAAAATCCACTGTCCTGTTCTTCTGTCTGTCACCAGGTTGTATCTTATGAATATAGATAGAAGAAATTTGCACTGATGGTTTCTTTTGCCGCTATAACATCAAATACTAAAAACAAATAAAAATATACATTTAAGGGAGGCTCCCATACAACAAACGTGATTTTTATGTCGTGTTTACGTATAATGATACGGAACCCTTCGTGTGCGAATCCGACTCGCGCTTGGTCGGTTTTTCTAACAATACTTCGGTAGAATAATCTTATCTGATGTTGATAACAAATGTCGACAGCTGACCGCCCATTGGTTACCATCGCTTAAGCAATCGGATTTAACGATTATGTAGTTAACGCGACTGTCTAAACAACTGTTAACTGCCCGGCGACTATCATGGCTTATGAAACTATACAGAAGTACGAACCATCGACAGGTAATAAACGTTTTAATAAAATTAAATATATGCAGCCCAGTTTCATGTTGCTAGAGTACATCAAATATAAACATAAACATAAACATCCAGACCCAGAACAGAAATCTAAACTCATCATTCAGGAGTCTGTCTGGCCGGGGATCGAACCCGGGACCCACTGCGTGTCAGACCGGTATGGTGACCGCTCCACCACGTGGGTCG
>DWTU01001924.1:0-12321 GCA_018251515.1 Cecropterus confusis | reverse complement strand
AAAATAATCGTTGCATGCCAGGAATTCGAACCTCGGACCACACAGTAGAAAGGCAAAGTTTCAAACACTAAGCAAACATTGACTCTATAACTCTGTTAAATCATAATAATAAATAATATTATAGTTTCAACTAGTTTAAAATATATTCAGGAAATCGAATAGTATCTACCAAGCATTTCTAATATACTAAGCACAGATCATCCTGAATGTAGGGGTATCTAAATGATCTGGATGGATCCTGGATTTTAATGAATCTTTGTGGAAAGCATTAAAACTATATTCTTTATTATTTGGCTTTACCTGCGTATGATAAAGAGGAAGTTCATAATACACGAGTACTTAATCCAACACTTAAAAATTGTATGGAATGTTTATATATTCGCCGAGTACGGATAACTTTGTGTGAATAAGTAGGTACACGTTTTTCCCATATATTATTATGAGGCGAAGGCGTTATGATACTTTTTGCATAATATGGATTAAATAAGCACAGTCTGGTAGTCTTTTCTTCTTCTCCATAATTAAGTTGCTCAGAAACGGAACCATTTTTATGTTTTTTTTTTTATTTAGTTAATGTATTAACTTTAAGATGTTAACTCTTCCTAGCTTCTCAACTACATAGGACAGATCACAAAATATCGTTTTCACATAAATTCAGAATAATGTGGCTCGTTTTCGTATGATTCAATTAAGAGAATTTCATTCATTCATACATCAAATTGGTTACTTGGCAGTAGAATTAGATAACAGATGTGGGCACCTCATCCACATATCATATTTTACGTGTATGTAATTCATTCGTCATATTACACTATACACATAATCTATACCTATTACATAAAGTTATGTAATTATATTTAAATTCGCTAAAGTAGCGGATCTGGCCGTCGACGGATGAGACGGCAGGGGTGACAGCCGGCGCGATGCGCGTGCGCATACAATAGAGGCCGCGGCCGGCCGTTTGGCAATACTCCAATACAAACCTTGTGTCCGGTTCGAGTCCGGGATGTGGTGTTGAAGTGTACGTGTACGTGTACAAATGTGTCGCTGCCCTTGTGTATGTTCTGTATGTGTGTGTATGTATATAAATATACACACACATTGTTACTGCATCCTAGTCATAAATTAAGACTTTATTATATATTAAAAAATTGTGTATGCCTGGTGTTTAATTAGTGCATAAATATTGTACATTTTATTCACACCCAAATTCCAGTGAGATCTGATGCATAACATCAGTTTAACAGTCCAATTCATTCAGTAAAAATCAAGAAATAGCAGAATTGACTAATTGATATTATAAAGTTTATTATATTAATAAATAAATAGAGAAACAGTATACCATTGATTGATTGATACCAGTATACTTGATTGTCATTTAAAAAATATATATATTAAAATTTTATGAATCTCACATTAATTAGCAGGCTAATGTATTACAAGTGTATTATTATTTCAAGTAACAAATCCAAAAAACTGGTTACATACTGTAAAAATTTAATGAATAATATAACTTTTCATATAAATAACATAAATGAGTATTTCAATAAACAGTATTAACATAGTATAACAAAATTGTTTAGGCCTTTACAATTATACATTAAAATATGTTAACTAAATAAAATGTAATCATGTCCTTCAATGAGATTCAATGAATTGAGATTTGTTTCAAAAACTCCATTAGTCAAATCAAGTTTAACACATATTATTAGTGGAGGCTTTGCATCCTTAAAATGAATTACAGGTACTTTGATTATAACTCTTCTTTTAATAGGGCAATACAATTCTATTGTATGTCCTATTTTGCTTCTATCAACATCACAAAAAGCTGTAATCTTCTTAAGATTATCAGGATTTAATAAGCGCACTAATCTCCGACCAGCTTTACCAGCATTCCAAATTGTAAATTTATCCCAATATGGCAACACGAGCTTCTCAATTCTATTTAATTGAATTTTTTGTATCTTTTCCCTTGTAACGGAAAATGTAGCAGCATCTTGGTGATAAGTATACACTACTAGCTCCTCATCTACTCTGTGCAACTGTCCACCTTTGTCGATATGGGCATAAAAAAAAATTAGATCTTCAGGAGTTCCTTGCCCAGTTTCAACAAATCCTCCTACTTTGTCATACACTGATCGGTGGCAAAACCACGTAGGCATCAATATTGTAGGCCCAAAGGAAAGGTATATTTGTAATGTTAGCTGTGATGGTTGGAGATTGTTGGCCCATCGCAACAAACGAGGGGTTGAGTTAGCAGGAATTCGAGAGATCCTACTTCCAATAAGAGTATTGTGGTTCTGTTTCGCAACATTTAACTGTAGAAGTATTCTGTTAAGGTGCATAACATCGTCTACATCTTGGAAACATAAGTATTGTCCTGAGCTATGTCTGATAGCTCCATTTTTAGCTGCACCTACGCCTCTGGAAGTTGGTGACCCAGTAATAAGGAAAGGTATTCCGCGGTACTTGAAATATGTAGCCCAATTCTGCAATAAGTCTGCAGATCTATCCGTACTTCCATCGTTAAAAGCAACTATTTCAATTCGAGTTTCTGTTTCAAGTATAGTCTGATTTGCAATCGATTTCATACAATTATCAATCCATTTCTCGCCATTGTATACAGGAATGATAACAGAAACATCAATCATGTCAAAAACATTTTAATAGTGTCACTCTTATCTAACGATTCGCTGAAAGAAGTATTTATTTCTATTACTGTAAATGATCACAATTGAATAAGTACTACAACTATTAGTAATGTCACTTGAAAAAAATCAACAATAACAAGTGAAGTAATAAATAATTACATAAAATTTGACTGAGAAGTGGAGAAGTGTTGCTAACGCCAAAAATCTGAATCTCTAAGCTCAATATTAAAAGTGCATATTTAAACTGACTTTACCATCGCCATTCCAGCATTTATTTCATGGAGTAGCACAACGGACCAGTAGTGACCTACAAGAATTTTTACATGACTGGTAATAAACCAGTGATGATCATATTGAAAATTCAGATTCGTTAAGTCTTATAAATTTTAATTTTCCTTTTTTATTATGATTTACAAATAAGTTGTGTACAAAAAGACTTTCTAGTTCTGAAAATTTAAAAATGAATTGGCAGTGATTGGTTCAAATTGTCAAGAATAGCGCCCATCCTTGTTAATATTTGATAATCGTCACATATATTCCATTTTGGCATCGTATTTAAGCACAAACCATATAAATCTGTAGTATTCATATTTATATTCCTTTTCTATTTATCTATCCTTTACCGAACTCCCCTGATCCTTGTCCTTTTCCAATTTTATCGATTTGCATTTTTTGTGAATTGAATTTCCCCGTTTTTATATGCACAAAACTTGTCATTGGCAAAATGGTCATAAGACCGAGAAGCCATCATGTAAAACAAAAAAAAAGAATAGCGCCAAAGACGCTACAATAGCAACACTAGTCGGGTGAAGAGTTCTATAATCGTGACATCATATTTTGACATGAGTGAAGTCATCGTAAAAGATAAAGCCTAATCCACACAGGTAGTCGGTAAGTAACAGGCGTCAGTTTTGGCTCCCAGAACTGACCCACACTAGTTTAAACAACTAGACAGGAGATACGGTAAATTGTTTTTTTTGGAGGAGACGTTTATTTCCTCCGTACAAATGAACGAATCTTAAGTTTAATTTACGCGTTAATTTCTTTTAAATTATTTAGTTTTAGTCACCCTACAACGCTACACCAGTGACTGACCGAGTACTGATTTGGTCGTAGTAGTAGTTATTCAGTTGGGAATGTTACACGTAGTACTTGTAGGACAGTATGGCTATACTGACATTACTATGACCACAAACCATATTATACGAGGTATCTTATCAGTACTAACTTGCTTTGAATTTAGAATTTATCTAACGTAACGTAAGACTTATTCGCGTAACGCTAGTAATTTAGTTGAGTAGCGAGTAATTTAGTATCTAAAATACTCACTTTGATACTCACAAGTGTTCATAGCCGACTCAATATTTTAAAGTAAATAAATTTAGTTCTCTTAAGGGCTATTTAGAGGTATATGAGAAATATTGTATTAAATGAAAAGATGGATTCAAAAAAGGAGCAATAGAAAATATGAACTAGCAGCTACTAATTAACTTCTGAAGAAATTGCCATTATGAGATCCTAAAAATACTTCGATGATTAAGATATATTAAAATAAAAAATTAAACTTCTGTACCCCAGCGAAACTACCTTTTTGTGGCTAGTAATGAACTCTACTGTAAATCTTAGTAGTCAAATTTATTGGTCATTGGTGTTTGTTACTAAATTACTTGCTACTCGACTAAATCACTAGTAGTCCGAACTAGGCTTTATCCTGTGTAAATCAGCCTTAAAGTATACTTCAATTCACTTCACAGTTCCCATTTGCAAAACAAGTGTAGATAGGTCGGGTTGAGAAAGCCAATCTTAATTTCTCTGCAATGGGCATCAAAGAGGCGACTATTTATTTGGACAATCAGTTGAATACATATTACGCCGGTCAAACTGTAAATGGGAGGATCGAGTACGTGTTTGACAGCCCCAAAAAAGTTCGAGGTAACTAAATCTGTTTGCAATTGATTACTACATTTATGTATGACTCAGAGTTTGTTCAAGCGAGCGACATATCCGCGTTCACTTTATAAAAAAATGTTTGTGATGTACGCGTATCATACTAATCTTATCCTACTAATATCATAAAGGCGAAATTATGTTAAAATGGATGGATGGATGTTTATTTGTTACTCTATAACGCCTAATCGGTTGAATGGATCTGGATGAAATTTGGTTCAGAGAAAGATTTTAGTCGGGTTAACTTAAAAGTTACTTTTAACCCGAAAGATTTACGGTTTCCGTGGGATAGATTTCTTTTTCATTTTTCACAGAGCAAGGAATCATGATTTTTTGCACAGTTTTAGCTTGGGGATCAGGGACTAATGTAAGCTACTTAAAGCCCGGAAATGGTCAGGTCCCATGGGATAGCATAACAATTATATCCTATAGGAACCATGAATATAAAAAGATTGAAATAAAGTTTTAGGTATTTGAGGTAGGTAATTCAAATATTATGTAAATATCAGGGTAGGGGATTATTGCTTTGATCATTTTTGATGCAGTGGTTCCAGAGAATCTCATCTGTGCCTTGTAAAAAATTTTGTTCAGGATATCACAATTTAACTAATGTTTCCTAATCTCAGTAGCTACCAGGCATCTTTAAAAACGTATTATCTCTCTAAAATTGCTAAACATACAATTTTTTTTATTATGTGTATGTTATGTCACATCTGTTAAATGTGAGTGTTGCTTATATATATAGCTATTTCAAATCTGTAACTGTGTATTGTGTGAATTTGCAGGTATCCATGTCAAATTTAAAGGAGAGGCGCATACAGAATGGAGTGAAAGTAAGGAGGAGCAGGATTCTGAAGGCAAAACACAGTCGACTGATACATTGCATACAGGCAATGAAGAGTACTTCCAAATCAGTTATTACTTGCTCGGGAGTAGTTCAGGTTAGATATAATTATATTTTTATCTATGAACAATTAGCTTATGTATGTTTCTATTGGCTAAGCTCAAAAAGTAGCTGATTCTTTAATTTTTACACAATATTGTTTTATAATCTAATCATGTCTATATGTACAATTTGTCCTGAGTACTCTTCAGCTTATCAGGCTGAGAAAATAAACGAATAATGCTAATAAAGTTAGATACTCTGTGTATTGTAAAAATTTGGCCATTTTCATCCATCCATCCATCAGCCTTTTGATGTCCACTGCTGGACATGGGCCTTCCCTAAATGGCGCCAATCCAACCGGTCCTGTGCCTTCTGAATCCAACATTCTCTTATTATAATATGTGTACTCGTAATATGCAGTTTCTTAATTTCTTAATTCGTAAATTCTTTTTAATTTCTTTTTGGCGATATTACGACCCAGCGATACCCTGCAAAAATTTGGTCATTTGCCCACATCTATTTATAAAAATTTTGAAAAGATTTGTGTGCATTTCTTACATTTTTAACAGGTAATGAGATCGAAATACCAGCTGGGAAACATGTGTACAGTTTCACATGTGCTCTACCGCCGGTGCTGCCATCATCGTTTGAAGGAAAATATGGCTATGTGAGGTACACAGTAAAAGTGACCTTAGATCGCCCATGGAAGTTTGATCAGGAGACCAAAATGGCTTTCACAGTTATCAATGCTTTGGATCTCAACCTCAATCCATCTTACAGGGTAATTAATCACTTCTTAGTTATAAAATTGGCTGCAATACTTTACATATCAGCTGGGTGTGCCCAGCTGATTTCCCAAAGTATGGGGGAACTGGAGCATGGATAATAATGAATGTTATCTAACTACATAATTCATAGAAATTAACCTGAATTCTGCTACATTGTGACATTTCATGTACAAACATATAAGTATAAAGTTATATCAATATAATGACTCAACTTTGTTTTTGTACATAAACATATAATTCTAAACCAAATTGTTCATAAAATTAACTGGCTCAGGCACAGTAAATTTTATGGACAGTACAATAATTATAACTGTCTTTAAATAAACCTTAATGAATGTTACAGTTTAATGACTTTGTTGTTGGTCGTTAAATTATGATAATCAATGTGAACACATTGATAATGACCATCTCTTTGTTTGTACAAGGAAACAAGTATGTAGCTTGTTTTAACTATTATCTTCAGCTGTTTTTACTCCCCACGCAAAAAGAGGGGTGCTTTGTCTGTCTCTCAGTGCCGGATCTAGTGGGGGCGCAAGCCGGGGCCTATGCCCCGGCAAGTTTAAAGGGTAGCAAATACAAGCAACAAATTTTGCAAACAGTGTAGTAAAAATGAATTTAAGGGGTTGGGGTACATTTCAGTTATACCCCCCCCCCCTAAAAATTGAAGATCGGGGGCTGCTGTCTCTGTCAGTGTGTCTGTTTGTGGAAACATAGCTCCTAAACGTGTGAACCGATTTGGATGCGGTTTTTTATGTACATTTATGTAGAGAAATACATACTTTGTTTTAATGCATATTATTTTTCATATAAGGTATTACAGTAACAATTTTATACATTTACTGTTTGTTTGACAAATATTATTTTCAGGAACCAATTCACATTCAGATGGAGAAAACATTCTGTTGTTTCTGCTGTGCTTCACCCCCACTATCAGTAGATGTGCAGGCACCAGTTTCTGGCTACTGTCCCGGCCAAGTTATACCCTTCACCATTGACATTGACAACAAAAGCAATGTCCAAGTTGAACTTATAAAGATATTTCTGAGAAAGGTAAGGTTATCAGCTGCTCAAGCAATGAGCAGTCAGGCTTGTTATCGTCTTCTTATTTGCTAATAATTCAAAGGGATTTTAATCGATACCAGATCTTTGAGTAGGGCAGTGATTCTTAATCTTTTCATCATACTTTCGGTTTTGACCTAATCTTCAAAGTAGGTGTATAGAAAGGATTAAAACGTTTACAAGTATGAGTAGTTCTCAATTTAAATTCAATGGGTTCCATTAGTCTGCTTGCTACTGGTTTGAAAACAGTGGTATTAAGGGTATAAATTTGTCTATTCTACTGATGTTAAGTTATGAAAATTTGAAGCATAGAAACTTACTTCTTAGTAGCAAGAAGTAATATTAGCTCAACTTCGTTATTTATTCGGAATTTAACACCTTTTCCATTTTGATAGGTTGTGAATTACCGTGCTACATCACCATCTACAGTTACAAAGAAAGAAAAGGAAATTGTGCTAACAGTGCAACAAGGTCCAGCACCGGCTGGGACAACAAAACATTGGAACTTGTCCATGGAAGTTCCTCCCATACCACCTTCCAATTTAGTTAACTGCAACATTATAGATTTGGACTATGACATTAAGGTAAATTTTGCTTTTTGGCATCTATTAGCAGCTTTGAGTGTACTATAAAATAGAATTAACTGCAGTTGCTTAACAATATGTGGATATAATTGTGCTATGCCTTGATGCCATGCTTTATCAGCCATGTGTAAAACACAGTATAATTAGATATGAGAGGCTTTGTTGTTTCTACAAGGTTACCTGTTCATGAATGATACTATTATTATCATAGACAATTAGCCTAATGCGAATTTAGCATGCTGCATTGAATATTTATTATTAAATTCAAGGACTTCACTACATAGTATAAAACGAAGTCGCTTCCCGCTGTCTGTCCCTATATATACTTATATCTTTAAAACTACGCAAGTGATTTTAATTCCTTTTTTTAATAGATGGAATGTTTCAAGAGGAAGGTTTATATGTATAAACACGCATAATATAGTAGAGAGACACTGATAATATTAGAGGTGTCTATGTGATGTAGATAAATACATTTTTTTGCGCTTTCATTGAAAATGATGGCTAAACCTTACGAGATAGATCAAAATAATGTAGCTACTACAGTATATTTCGTATATTTTTTAGTTATCGAACTTTACCAAATAATTAATTTGGAGGCGCAACGAAGTTCGCCGGGTATACTAGCAATAATTATATAATTGTTTGAAATATAACTGATTCGTCGCCTTCTAAGAAATTCTAAGCTGACGCTACATAGGCAGTCACAGATCCAAATACGAATCCACTGCTTTGGAGGTTTCTGCTTCTAGATTAATATTTTCACAGCACTCCAGGAAGGAATAAACTGATGAGAAACGCAGATTTAGCCCAACTTCCACATGACTTTGGGGTGATGGACTACATCTCCACGCAACAAGACGATTATAGAAATCCTTATCCATCTGTTGCTCGACCAGTAAGCATGACTATTGTATTAGAATAATTTAAACTGTACATAGCATTTGACAAGCATGTAGGTATTAAACCAGTATATAATATATTATCTTTACTTTTTAAGCAACAGTACTGTAGAACTTTATCTAAGAGTAGTATTTTTTTCAGCTAACGATGGCATCACCCACTTGGTTACTGAACAGAGTTATTCGTTCAGATTTAACTCATAACCACGGCACAGCGCCTCCTCGAGGCGATTACCAGTGCTTGGATACGCACACGCCCATCAACCACATCCGGGACTTGAGACTTTTTCGATACCAGTCGTTCAACCCCGCTACATGTATGCAAGATTTTCCCACACTGGATAAACCTTTGAGTGACAAATAAAAACGATTCATTGGAATATCTTTATTACTTAATTATTATCAAAATGTTCCAAACGAAAGAATCAACAAAATTTCGAAAAAATATTAACAAAACTTCAAAAACGTACTTTAAATAAAATAAACCGTTACATTTAAATTAAACTTACAGTGTAGTTTGTTTGTAATACTCTTCACTTTTGTCGAGAAGACTTAACAGAAATATCAAAACGCAAAATAATTCTAAATAATAAAATAATATTACAAACCAATTAATCAATTAAATTCTTACAAAGTTAATACGACTAATGACAATCAGTTACAAATGTTACACAACAGAACTTAATAATAAAAAAATGTATTTATTGCATAGATCGTTGTCGAAATATATGTTTGCCTTCGTGTTCTGCTATTTGGAGTTGCTTAGCGTAAACACGAATAAAATGAACGTAAATTATAACTAATTAATGGTTAAATAATAAATGCCTAACAAAAACTCTATTTAGGCCTAACATTGCTGACTCTCCTGTTCTCATGCGCTAAGTCAATGAGATTAAACGTAGGCGATTAATAAAAATATCTACAGGTTTCATTCAATTTATCCAAAAACAAAAACAAAGGATTCATCGGATATTAAAAAAAAGAAACGAAATACCTACATTGATCTTTGATGGGCTAATTAATAAACAACACACAAATACAAATAATATAATGGAATCCCCTTCACGATTTTTCTTTATCCCAACAGTAATGTTTGAACAATTGGCGAATAGCTGGTAAACCTTTAATCATCATTTGCCGACCTCAACAAATAGAGGCGGGTGATGTAATACTTAAGTAAAATGAAGACATTCCGTATAAAACTTTAAATATTCTTTTCTCGATCCATATCGATATTTATCTACACGCATTAAGGCAATTTATTCCGTAGCTCATTATATTCTCCCACAATATTACCATTGCATAGGGTTTAGAAGTTGTTTCTACATATAAATTCACTATGACTAAAGCTAGCTTCAATTATAATAGATCTTTAAAAAATTGAAAGTTATATTCATGAAATTTACATCATAAATGCACTTTTATATAGTAAACAAAACGAGAGACAAAAATCGTGTTCATTACTTTAGATAAAATCAATGAATAATGTAAAATAAAAAAATGGAACTTCTAAAATGTTGAATTTTAATCAAAAACATCGTAGCACCGCTTAGGACGTATTAACTGTTTGCAAAATATTAATAAGGTAGCTGCAAATAGGATCGAAATTAAATGTGTTATGAACACGAGATTTATCACGAAGTTGCAGCTCTAGCAATGAAATACAATAACAACAATATTGTTTGTGCTAACATGACATAATTATGCTAATTTACACCTCATACAAAATAGCTTCTTTTTCATTAATTCAATGATTTTCAAATTTTCAATGTCATGCAGTAGTAGCTACTATTAAAACAGATGAAGTAACCATATAGACTCTATATAACCATATTTATTTTTTGTATTCAATATATGCAGGATACCAAAGAATAATTAAATGGCTGAATGCCGATTGACTTGACTGATTTCTTACCTATAAAACTACAATAGACCAACACGATTCTAATTAATACGTCGCTATTGCTCACGATTGACGTAAGAAGCGCAACATATTATGAAGCCAATTACAAATAAAATAAAAGTTTTTAAACATATATAATATGAGACATCATAAAAAAGTCACATATAAAAGTTGTCTTAATAATAAACAATTGTGCCAGATAACATGGCAAACTTTATAAGGAGTTATGTGGCTGACAGGGCCGTTTAGGTTAATCGAGTATTAAAAGTAAACTGTAACTCTTTTATTTATGAGTTGGAAAATTCATATTCATAATAAAACCTGTTGTAGAAATGGTAGATATACTTTAAAAACTCTTCTAAATAAGTAGATAAACTTGAATCAAACTACATAGAAAGTAGAAGATGAAAGGATAAGTGGACACCAATAGTATAATTCAGTCATGATTATGGATAGTCTATTTAACTCATAAAATAACAGTTATGAATATTACAAGTCTGTTTGGTCAGTTTGTTCACGCATTTGAGTGTCCGACCCAAGTTAAGCAAAGTTAATCGAAAATAAGAAAATGATTATTATAGGTCAATTTTATACAGGATAATAATTGATTTAGTAAGTTTCTACATAATTATATAAACATTTAGTGATTGTTGACATGTTTGTTACTGAAATTAAATACTTCACTATAAGTAGTTGTTTAACCATATAAATATTTGAAATTATAACAACTGGAGCTACAACTATATTATTTGGTAACTCAAGTGTATTATTAAAATGGATAGCAATTAATTAGTAGTGGAGATTACCCTGTATACTATAATTCTTTTTCCTAAGGAGACATCTTACATAATACATAAATTCATTAATTTATTATGTACACCAGATTTTACTGAAAACAAACAATTGCATAAGTAGTGCTAGAACCCATAATTATTTAAGCTATTTTTCCTTATTATTCATTGAACTTTTAAAGGAAATTATCGTTCTCAATTAAATATGTTTATATTCTAAGCAGTGTAATTTATGAAACTTGAATTTGAATGAGAAAATAAATAAATCCTTAGTAGCCCAATAAATCATGGTTCATTCTCTCTTAAAACACTACACAAGTATAAAGTTTTAAGCTGGTGAAGGAACTAAGGCAAAAGAGAGTTTTACTTTTAATTGTAAAATGTTCATAATTTTTATCTTCTACATAAAATAATTGCTAATAGAATTAATTTTAAAGAGAGTAAACATGCCAGCTTACTAAAATAAATGACACTGATATATTAAAATTATTTTTTCTCCTGCTTGTAAACTTTTTAGCGTGTTTTAATTGTAACTAAAAGTTGCTTATATGAAAATTGTCAATATATTACATAATATTTTGATTTCAAAGATACAATGTCATTTTACTAAAAGCATCTGTTTAAAAACATTTGTTGGCCACTTTAAAGGTACACTTTGCTTTTGGGGTTTTTCTGTAATTAACACTCTTTATTGGAATAGAATTATAAACGTTTTCTACACCCCACACTAGGATTTTCTCCTGTGTTGTGGGTGCCATAGACACACAAAGACGAATACACAAACACCCAGACCCAGAACAGAAATCTAAA
>DWTU01001923.1:0-12322 GCA_018251515.1 Cecropterus confusis | reverse complement strand
AATTAAGTGTTCACTGGAAACTTAAAAAAAAGCAGTGATAGCCTAAAGGTTTGAAACTTGTAACCCTTAACTTGGTTAATTTTTATAGTAATTAGCCATTAAATAACTCCGTCTAGACTACTATGCGATTACTTGGGAAGATATTTACCCGAGACATACCAACCAGTCTTCAGTGGTAGCAACATATCTGTGAACAACCTCAAGTATAACTGATCTCACCTGGGGGTGATTAAAGTCCATAAGCGGCAGGGTCCACTTACCATCAGATGAACAGCATGCTCGTTTCCTAATTTTATACTCTATATATAAGAAAAAAATCGATCTAAAACCTCACCAGTCTTATTTGTTGCATATTCAGTCGACGTTTTCTCTCAAACTCTTCCATATTTGCGACTACTGTAGTCCGCGCCAACGACTTTTTATCGATAACCTGTTATAAAAATTGCAAAGTGAATACAAATACATATGACATTATTTAAACAGCATTATGACAATTTAATCACAACGTCTTTATGTCTTACTAATATTGAATCTTCGTTTAACAAAAGAATTCACAGATCTATATATTCATGTAATATAAACACTTACTTTTCTTATGTTCTTCCTTCCTTTTCCAAATGTCTGGGAATGCTTTTTACCTTTATATGAGGCATCAGCTTCCCCAAACAACTCTTTTTTCAGTACACTGAAAAATAAAATAAACTTATTTATTCCGACAAATAGTAAAACACAGTACCATTGCTGGCTACTAAAAAAAAACAAGATATAAAAAAAGAATGAAAGATTTTTTAATATGTACATTTCGGTTATTAGAATAATTATGTGTCGCAACAAGTAGATTGACTGACACTAGTCGCCCATTTAATACAAAACAAAAGATATTTTAACACAGTATTACTTTACTAAAAGTAACATAAAGCAAACTATATGATTAAGTAACAGAAAATTAACTTAATAGAATTCTCTAGAAAACTGCGGACTGGCCGCTCGGCCAGTGCCGCGTCTGCAGCCTGCCAGCAAGTAAGTTCTATTTTATAATTTATTTTTGCATATTTTTCTATTTTTATAAATTCTAATTATATAAATTTACACAGTTGCTCTACCTACCTCATTTGTTTCTGTCGCTCCAAAAACTTCTTGCTAGAGCGTCGGCTTCGGGTCCTCCCCCGCGGCCGGTATTCTGGCGCTTCGCCGCGCCTCTCAATGAATTCACTCACGATTTTTGCCCGCTTTGCGTCGTCGACACTGAAAAACGAATAATTTCTTGAAAGTGAACAAAAGATAATATAAGTCAAAAATGGCATTGTGGCAATGGCAATATTTATTAGTCATAATCATAATAACCTCAAGGTGTCCAAATAAAAAGAAGGTAACAGTTTACTTTTGTGACGGACGTTAGGCAAAAGGCAGACAGGCTACCACTCGTAATGTAGAAACGATCGCCTAAGAAAATTTGCAACACCAGGAAAGTCGCCAATGCCTTGCCAGTCTTAAATAAAAAAGAATAATACCATACCCAGGATTTTCTTGTTTTCTTTCCAACCGCTTCAATAGTTTTTCTTTAGTAGTAACCCATTGTTTCTCTTCTTCCGATGAAGAGTCCTCTTCCAATTTAGCGCGCTCTAGATGCGCCTGTTGTTTTGATGCACTTTTCTGGAAAATTACTCAAACAATTGAGTGTCTAAAACAAAATAGAAAACATATTCTTTACATTATATAAGTAACAAGCGGGTTTATCGTCCACGATCGAAAGTGACCACTGCCACTCATGAACATCTATAATCAACCCCAGATACGATCTAAAATCTATAGGAGGCCCGTGAATGCGTTGCTACCCTTGAGGTCTTAGTTTGAACGCCTCAGATAAGTATCACTGCCTTACGACCTCTTCCAACCAGACTATACTATAATATTACTTTATACTATTACAACTACATAATATTAGACTATATGAAGTATTACACTATTATAAAGCAGGTTAGATGTGGCGGTCTTCGTGAGTCTTCCGTGGTCAACGTTCATTTGTCGCCTTCCAAATATATAGTGTTTTTGGTAACAAATAAAATGTCTACAAGTAACTTAATGACAAATACACATATATACTTACGCTCGGAGTTTTAATAGACTTTTTTGGTGAGTCATTAACAAATGCGTCGCTTCCGTTTAGCGTTACGGGTGCGTGTAAGATCGCCAACTCCTTATTCATCATTTTGTCCGCAGTTAACATCAAGGAGTCAATCTCCTTTATACCTTTACACCTTGACTTAGGCCCAGATCTAGTCTTTATAGTATTGACTTCCTCTTCAATTTCCTTTTTGATTGTTATTTTAGGTTTCTTCAAATCATCCGCATTGTCAGGTTTTTCCGAATCACTGTCCGGGTCGTTCATAAGACAATTTTTCGCTAGCGCGTTTTCAGTTGCATCTTGTCTCGGCGCCTAACAGAAATACAATCCAATTAATAAATACATTCTTTCACTTGCCTATACGCCGTGACAATTTCGCCTTACATCTAGGATTAGACAATATTCTCATGTTAATAAATCTATAATATCTCGCACTTTTTGCATTATTTCTATTGTTTCAAGTAAAAGTGATATGCTTGTATTAAAATTAAGGTAAAGACGCATTCGTAAACTTACGATTTGGAACTGATATATTTGCTTGTTAGGTTTCGGTAAAATATTAAAACTTTCGACTTTAGAATTTTAGTAAGTATGATAGTATGAAAAATATGTAGTAGGAATAATATGAAAAAAACAATCATAATACTCACAGGTGGTGCAACTTCTTCGTCGATATTCGCTCCTTCATCCTCGGAAGGAGAAAATTCATTGCAGAGGTCATCATTAGAACCCCCTGGTACAGAACATCCCTCCGCATCTCTTAATTTCAACTGCCCATTCTGTGACACTCTACTTGTTCTACTCTTCAATTTGTTTGTTTCCCTTGAAATATTGCGATACAGTGAATTCAAATTAGTCAATCTGCAATAAAAGCAACAAAATGAATACTTACTCTTACAATTAGTAACTCATTATAACACAAGTATGTAATAACAAAATGTCTAACCTGTCAACATCAGTATCATCCTTATCTTTGCTGGTCATGCCCTGATATTTAAAATATGTTTCCACAAATGACTCGGGTAATTTTTCTAGCATAATATATGTATCTTGGTATAGTTTAGTATCATTATTATTCACAGGAAAGCATTTCCAACCGTATCGTTCGGTATATGGAAGTTCTTCATGGTCATCTGACATGGGACTTTTATGGTCCTCATTGTCCATTTCCATATCATCATGCATCATAGGTAACATAGGCTCACATTCTAAAAGTTCTACTGGAGCATCAGGCTGCATAACAAATGTATCTTCATCTATTGAATTGGTTATACCTTGAAAACCCTTACTTCTTTTTCGTAATGTTTTATTTGGAACTGTATTCTCCCTTAATTTGTCTGTAACATTGTTGATCACATTGTCGTTTATGTTTTCTGTTGAATCCACATCGTTGCATTGAATTTGATTATCTACTTCTTTGTTTACTTTTAATTTTTCTTTGTCAGTTAGAGCTCGCCTAGAGTTTTCAAGGCGTAAGGCCAAAGAATTTTCAAGTTCAGAATCTGAAGATTCGTCCTTTTTTTGTTCTTGCCTTATTCTGTCTTGCATTTTTTTTGTAAGCAACGCAACAGCATTTTCAGCTGTGTTTTTATCTTTATTTGTGGTAATATCTTTATTTTTAGGTCGCGTTACTTTAGGTCTAATTTTACGTTTCTTTTTTGTTATATTTTTTTGAACATCTGTTCCTTCATCAGAGCTGCTTGCCATTAGCCTGTCCTTAGCTAATTCCATATTTTGTTGTGGGATTAAAAGACTCATGTCAGTGTCAAAATCATCATCCATATCAGGCTCATATTGCCTACGCACTCTTAATGTACTTTGACTAAATACTTCATCATTAGCGTTATGATAATCAGAAGTTAGCTGCAACAATTTATTAGTCCTGGCAAATGTTTCAAAGGCATTCTCATTATAACTAATGCTATTTTGCTGAGTAATATCTTCGGTGTCAATTAATCCATCAGGGTTCTCTACTTTTGTTATTACTGGTGTAAAGTTAGTTATATCATCATAATTATCTACAGGTTCGTTTTTAATAACAGGGTTATCTACATTTTCCACGATTTCTTCAAAAGGTTCTATTTTAATTTGAGCTGTAACAAAATCCTCATTTGAGCCAAAAGAAGCCATTGGTGACTTTGGTCTTATATTATCAACAGGCACAAAACAAGATTTCAATTCCTGTAATTGTACCTTTGAAACCCAATTATTATCTTCTGTGGAATTATTTTGTTCATTGCATTCATACTCAGGTTCATAATGATCATAATCAGAATAATTAGAGTCATCGTTTTCCAGAATTGTAGAATCATCATTAAGAGTATCAGGTATTTTTGAAAAAATATCATCCGATAGTGTATTGACTGATTTTATGGTTAATGCCAATGCTTCATCTATTTTTTCAACAAAATATTCATTTCCTGAACAAATTTCAGTGCAAGCTCCTGATGGTTGTTCCGATAGTACACTCATAACATCCATATTCTTGTTTTCGTCACAGTGAAAATCTTGATACATAGCACGTTTAACATTTTCAAATGCAATATTTTTCAATGATCTAATTTTATTCATGGATATTGAATCTTTATTGAATACGAAATCGTCGCAGCTTATTTCAGACATTTGAATACATTGTATCAATTCCAAGCTAAGTGAGAATAAAGATTTAACTTTTTTAATTTTTCTTTTCTTAGAGGTAAGATTGTTTTCAAAAGCTGTTTCTTCCTGAAGTATATCGTCGTGAACATAAGACAGGCCTGAGGTAGATGACAAATCTTCGATAACTATCTTCGATTCGTAAAAAAAATTATTAATACTATTTAGACATAACACTTTTAAAGAATTTATGGATCTTGTGCTATCTGTACGCTGGCTTTGGTCATTTCTGGCAAGTGCATTTGACATTACATAAAGGCACAACCTAAGTAGTGTTTTTGGTTGATATTTTTGTTCGTATAGTAACTGCTTTATATTTTTACCACAAGAATTTTCTTTGAAGTTATTTGATTCATACATGAATTTCTGCAATGCTTTCGTACATAGCGTTTGTAATGACATTGGCTGGAATATTTGAATTTTTCTTCTATTATTTACAATGCTATTGGTTGATACAGTCCCGGGCTGCGGGATAAAAAGAACTGGAGAATGTACAGTAGATATATCATTGGACTTTGTAATGAAATAATTGCAAGTACATATTTGTCTTACACTTAGCCACTCAGGCGATACAAATGGCGCACAGGCTGACAATATTTGATGCCTTTTATAGTAATTGTCAAAAAAGTTTTTTACCATTTCTGCTGTTACATAAGAATCAGGAGGTTTTTTATTTCGGCTGTCCTGGGCTAAAAAAGACTGTGTAGGCTTGACTTTTTTAACCATTATGGAATCATTAATCCAGACAGTATGTCTGCCTTTTATATTCAATTTTTCTTTATTTATCTGTGGTTCTTCAGTAGACTTTTTTGCAATTTTTATAGAAAGTTCTTTGTTTAGGAACACAGTTTTGAGATTAAACTTAGACTTTTCTTTTGTATTGGTAGGAATTGGTTCCTCCACTATCTCACAGTCACTGTCACTACTAACCGGTTTTGGAGTTGCTGTTACACACTTAGGTGATTCCTGATATTGTAACATATTATTAGTTCTAAGAAATCGCTCATATTCAGTAGCTAAATCTTCTTCCATTTGTATTAAATTATGCTTAGCCAATTTGAACAATAAAAATGATTTCTGAACACAGTAATCCATCTTAGTTGTATCAGTAACATTCCGTGTATTTATTTTCTTTTGGATAAAGTCTTCAGATTTTTGTATCATTAACTGTCCTAGATCGGAAGTAGTTTTTACAATGCCTTTTAAAAACTCACAGGCTTTTTCCGATTGATCAGCAGTTAAGGGAACTTTCGTTTTCATTTTACTTTCATAAGGAAAAGTTGTCTGTACTTCAGTTGTTTTAGTGCTAACTGCATTTGTCTGAGTACACATTTCTACAGTTTTCTTAGGTTCATTGAGATCCAATACTGGTATTTCTAGTGGAGTTATTGCAGTCTGTTGGGGCGTTGTACCCGACACTTTTTTTATTTGTAAGTTACTGCCCTGGATTTTCTTTGCTATATAATTCTCAAATTCATGTGAAGTGCCCCATGCATGTAGCGATTGAGTTAAATTATCATTTGTTGTTATATCTGGTGAATGAAGAGTAATTTCCAAATCATCTTCATTTTGAGTTGTTGTGTCAGCAGCAGTAGATGTTATATCGAGTAATGTATCTCGTCCAAGTTTCTTACTTCTCTTAGAAGGGGATGTTATCAGTGAATCATCTGACTTCTTCACTTTTTTTCTATGTACTTGCTTTTTAGAAATTACTTCCTCAGTATTTTCAAATTCATCACTTTCGGACATTGATGATTCTGTATAAGCCTTACCCTTTTTTCTTTTGCCTGGAACATACTCATCATCTGAATAATATCTACCCTTTCTCCCTGTTAAATCATCATCAGATAACTCAACATTAGCAAATGGGTCTTCGTCTGATCCCTCATCATAATGGAATACTTTTTTTGCTTTTCTTCTTACTGGTCTCTTTGAAGGACTCTCATTTTCGGGATCATTTGATTGTGTTGCCTTTGCTTCTGTTGTCTTTGTCTGCACAGATTCAGTAACATCAGTATCAACATACATGGTTTGCTTATTTGTATCGCTTGTTTTTAGTGGTTCTTCTATGTTACTTTGTAGCATTTCTTTATTATTGGTTATATTCTTATCATTAACTTTTTCATAAGATACATTTAATGTATGTGATTCTTTAAAATCGTCTTCAGATGAAAGCTTTTTTTTTAGTGTATTGAAACATATTTGCTTTTTAGAAATTATTTTAAATTCATTATTTTCAAATTCATCACTTCCAGACATTGATGTTTCTGTATAAGCCATTCCCTTCTTTCTTTTGCCTGGTACATACTCATCACCTGAATAAAATCTTCCTTTTCTCTCTGTCAAATCATCATCAGATAACTCAACATTAGCGAATGGGTCTTCGTCAGATCCCTCATCATAATGGAATACTTTTTTTGCTTTTTTTCGCATTGGTCTTTTTGATGGACTTTCAATTTCAAGATTATGTGATTCTGTAACTCTTTCATCTATTGACTTTGTCTCAGCAGATTCAGTAACATCAGTATCAATGCACACAGTTGCCTTATCTATATCACATGTTTTTAGTGGCTCTTCTGTGTTACTTTCTAGGATTTCTTTAACCTTATTGGCTATATTTTTATCATTTACTTTTTTATAAGAAACATTTAATGTATGACTTGCTTTAAAATCGTCTTTAGGTGAAAGCTGTTTTTTTAATGAACTTAAACATATGTCATCTGTTTCATCACCACCTTCTTGTTGTATTAAATCTTGAGATGTCTCCGGTTTCTCTTTTGGTTGCTTTTCATGTTTCTCTAGGCCAGATTTTAATGGTTGCTTTTTAGGCCTCCCTCGTTTCTTGGTAACATTTTCAATATTGCATGTCTGTTTATCATCAGTGCTAACTTCAGGTATATTGGTTGGAGTTGATAATATTCTTTCAAGCTCACGTTCAATTTCATCATATTTTTTATCATCCATGGTTTTTTCAGGAGCACTCCTTTTTCTTACCTTAGTTATCGTATTTGTAGAGCTTGTTATTGTGTTTGTTTCTGAAAAAGTATTTGACTTGTTTTGCTTTATGGCTCGCCTAGGCTTTTTTTTCTGCAACTTTTTCTTTGATGTTCCTGTTCCACTTTCTCTAACTGACAATAAATCATCACTAGAATTAAGTAACATCTCTCTCTTATTATTATCATTTAATGCAGCCATGCTTTTTGTTCGTCTTATTCGCCCGGGAACTTGATTAGGACCTTTTTTGATTAATTTATTAATGTCATGATCTCCATCAGATTCAAGTCGCTGTGTTGTTATATTTGCATTTTGTTTTGATGAATCAAGTTCTTCAGTTGAACTATTAATTTTTTTTGGTCTCCCTCTTCTACGGGGTTTTGTATTATCGGTAGCAATCACAGAAGTATTACTTTGTTTTTTTACATTAATATCAGGGCTCTGTTTCCTTTTTATAACTCTCCGCTTGCTTTGTCTAGAAGTGGCCAGTTCACTAGTATTTAATACATCAGAATCAGTTTTTTCAAGCACCGGATTATTATTTGTGCCCTCATTTCTCGTTTTAGATGGAGTAATTGGATTATCATCATCCAAACTATGTACTTGCATATTTTCGGAATGGCTTAAATGGCTGGAAACACTTTTCCTTCTCCTACCACGTATATTACCAGTAACTTCAGGATTATTGATGGTAGATATAGAAGTAGAATGTATTAAATCTTTTGTAACATTAAGATTACTAACAATTGTACTTTTCTTTCTCATATATGTTTTTAAAGGAGTGTATTGTTGTTTATCTATCGACACATCTTTAGGTGTGCTTACTGATGAGCCAGAATGTTTCACATCTTCTACATTGTGTAAGTCACTCAGTAATACACTTTTCCTTACTAGTTGTCTTTTAGGAGGTGTATGCTTTACTGTGTTAATTGACGCATCCGAAGGAGTGCTGTATACTGACGAACTAGCATGTATAACATCTTCTGAAGCTTGTAGTTCACTAATAAATGTACTTTTCTGTCTCGTACCTTTTTTAGGTGTGCGTTGTAACGTATTTACTGTATCATCGTCGGTCACACTGTGAGCCGTTGTATCAGAATATATTCCACTGTTATTCAGTTGTTGGTTTGTTTCCGTACTTGACACGGACACAATGTTTTCATTTCGCTGCGGGTCAGATACGCTGATAATACAATCTTCGTCTTGTATTTTGTCCAAGCATGCAGTCAAATCAGGCGTAGGTTGCGGATTAATATCTGATAATGTAATAAACTCATCTTCCTCGCAAATTGATTCCGATTGAAATCTCTCAAAAGCGTCCTCTGATACACATAGGTTGTTAGTTAAATCAATTTTGTCCGACATGTTGAAGCAAAACGTACACTTGCATGCAATACGCACTCATATTCAACATCTAATAGGTATGGCACCAGTTATACGCAAACTGTTAATCGTACTATCACTATGTAAAAGTTTCTAAAAATGAAATAATTGCAAAAATGTTGATTTTCTGAACTCCACAATCACTGGATCGCTCACGTATCAGTGTTGCAATATAAAAAAAATATTTATTATTGTTAATTTATTATTTCTATTTCTGCACCAAGCCACTACGTATTTCTACCATAATATATATTGCCAGTACGTATTTCTACCACGTTCTTTTTTTTTAAACAATTGAATATAAAAAATGGATTCCCGTGCTGACTTTCATAAGATGAAAATAAATCAACAATCGTTTTTAAATTAGTACGAAATCGTTAAAAACCAGGCGTTTATCGTACAGATTGGATGTAATTAAACAAGGAAGTGTGTGTGTAGATTAAGACAAAATTATGTAGTCTAATGATGAATGCATCCTATAAGCTCTTTAGAACCAAGATTTTGAAAAGACTTCATTAGCAACTTTAGTTATAATTTTCAACGAAAGGAATAATTTGGTCTGACATTATCCGCATATTACAGCTTGCAGCAATGGTGCAGTGATAGCTTAATGGTTGAAACTAGGCCTCTCAATCCAGTGTCCGAGGTTTGAATCCCAGACACGCACCACTGATTTTTCTAAAATTATGTGCGTATTAGAAGTTAATTATCACTGCTTTACGGTGAAGGCAAACATCATAAGGAAACCTGAAAACCTAAGTGTCCTCCAAAAAAAAAGGAGTTTTCAAAGGTGTGTGAAGTGTACGTATTTCGCACTTGGCCAGCGCAGTGGACTATGGCCTATAACTCTCTCATTCTGAGAGAATGGGTTGACGACGACAACTCAGTCTGCAAGATATCGACATCTTTAAAGATTCGGTCATGCCCCAAAACCACATGATTTATCCCGTCCATTGGCGAAAAGCAAATAAACAATTGTTTGAAAAATTTTGTGGTTATCGCGTTGAATCAGACAGAGGCGTCTATTTATATTATGAATAGATATAAATTCAAGCAACAGTTATGACCACTTGTGAAAGAACTTATATTTTATTCTTAATTCCGTATAGATATGTGCAGTTGCTCGCGACTAAATTAAGCCGTGCCCACACAAAATGGTCCACAAAAGATTCTATAAAATTTCACACGGGACGCAAATATTATATTATAATAACTTATACTATTAAATGATATCTAAATTAAGCGAATGCATGAGTCGAAAATTTTGCCTTGTACGTATTGCCGTATTGTGGCAACACTCCTATGAACTGTCAGTATTAGTGCCATAGATAATACACTATATACTGGATTAGTGCCAGTGTCTGCATATTGTTGACGAATGAAATTTATATTCAATTAATATTTACATTTAGTTTTTTTGCACGAGCATCAAGATTGTCCTATTATTTCAGTTTCAAAGCTGAAGAAGTTGTGTAACAAAATATAAATTATGTGCCCGTGAAGTTTACAAATGACAGTGCAACATGTATTTTCCAATAGGATGGCCCAAAGTTCTCAAGAATCTGGGCACAGATGCTTACCCTATAAAACAGATCGTGACCAACAGGGACAAGGTTCTGTTCACGTCCCTGAGCGACGATTGTTTCGTTGTATGGTTCTGTAAGGTGCGTATACCGTCAACCCATTATTGTCCTACTGCTGGGCATGGGTCTTCTCTCAGATTGAGAGAACTTCCGGCCAAAGTCCACCGCGCTAGCCAAGTGCGAAATGGTAGACTTCAGACACCTTAGAGAACTTTTTTAAAAAACTCTCAGATGTGTTGGTTTCCTCAAGAAGTTTTCGTTCACCATGAAGCAGTGATAATTAACTTCTAATACGCACATAATTTTAGAAAAATAACAGATTTTTCTAAAATTATGTGCGTGCCTGGGACTCGAACCTCGGACCCTCGATTGAGAGGACGAGTTTCAACCATTCGGCTATCACTGCCCTTAAGGTGTTAAGGTGCGTATATTGCCACCTATTCTATAAAGCAATCCTCTTCATACCATGCATTTACACAGACAGGCAGTCAATGAAGTTTGGAAAAGATTAAATAAATGGTTCAGTTTAAGTAATACGAAATCGTACATACATAAGGAGTATTAATTTATGTGTAAAAAATATTTTGTATATGAATGTTAGTATTACAACGGTCATTTATTGTAAATCAAATACTGGATAGTAATTTTTATATAACAATCCATCTACAGCTTTTTGAGGTCCACTGCTGGATATCGGCCTTCCCTAAAAAGTGCCACACCAACCGGTCCTGTGCCTTCTGAATACAAGTATTTCACACGGTCTTCTTCAAGTCACTGGTCCACTGGGTCAGGGGGCGACTTGTGCTCTTTTTACCTAAATGTGGTCCCCACCAACAACCAACCATTTGCAATATGTCTGTCATTTTCTTTTGTGGTTAGATCTGAGGGGGAAATTATTTGACCTAGGATCTATTCATCAACATATTCAATCAGAATGTTATTGAATCTGATAGGTTCTTGCTTACCGTTTGTCATAGCTTTGATTTTTTGCATGTTCATGACTAGCCCTTTGGTTTTCCATGTTATTCATTCAACATCAACTGCAGGCCTTCACTTGTCGTTTTCGTGGATTATCAAATCATCCATGAATCTTAAATGTGGTAGATTTATGCCGTTAATAGATAATCCACACGTTTCCCAATACAATTGATAAAATACTTCAGACTACTGTTAATAGTTTCGGTGAAAGAGGGTCGCCCTGGCGTACACCACTTTCTATTCTGAATTTCTTTCCTTTGTTCTTTAATTTAATTTTTGCTTTGCTAATTGCTATTGTTATATTAGTCTTGTCACTGACATAGTACACAGTCACATGCGTCGTTCGACCGGTGTGGTAGAACTGTCATACCTATTTGTAGCATAAACTAGTTCTTGTGTTTCGATTGGATTGGTTGCTGGCTCTCTTTGTCTTGATCTTGGTCCTTGGGAGTAGCAATGCACCTGTGATTGATTTCAGATACAACCCCTGTTCTAAATTCAAATTCAAATCCAAATTTTAATTGCAGGAACATAGTATTTCACAAGGGTCTTAGATTAATGTCGAGTACATTATGTTCTACCACACTGGGTGTGCAAAATTTAA
>DWTU01001922.1:0-12323 GCA_018251515.1 Cecropterus confusis | reverse complement strand
GAGTATCTCACATTGGTTGTGAAGAAAAAAAATACAAGTAAAAGACGAGAAATAGTTATTTTTGAGGAGTCACCACGGTTCTTCACATAATCTTTAAAAATTCTCATACGACGTCAACTTTTTGAAAATAATGGATGCATTTTTTTATCTGTGACCGACCGCTCATCTAGGGGGGTGGCAGCTACCCCCTGCCCGTACCTGGCTACGCCCATGCCTGGAATGCTCGCTATTATACGATATTCACGCTCTTTGCTCAGAGGTCACCCCAGTGGCGGATTTACCGAAAGGCTGAGTAGGCTGAAGCCTAGAGCGGCAGATTTTAGGGGCACCAAATATAATGCTATCTTGTCTTAGAATGCGCCCAGTGGTATAGAGTGCGCAGGTCAGAGGGCTTCATGACTCGAGTGGCACGTCTTGGGGGCGGCAGAATATTTAAACTGGATTTTTTTGCTAACTTAAATTCCTAAATGGATGGAGAGTATCTCTATTTCGGCCACCCGACAAAATAGGCTAGCCTACTGGGCGCCATTGTGTAAATCCGCCACTTGGTCTCCCCAATCATATGCTCATGTTTTCTTTACAAATTTATATCTTATAGATCATCTTTTGAATGTTAATTGATATCCTTGTGAAAGTACGAGATATTTATGTTTATTGCGCTTTTTTCTGCTTATAATCATTCTCATCGTTTCTATTCCACTGCTGGCTTCATTATTAGTAAGTGAATTTCAAACTGCACTAGCTGCTTCCATTCAATTAGATTTAAATGATTTCTATCGTGGCCATTTAAACTATCAACATAATGGCACATCTTCTGGTTTAATTTTTCTAACTACTGTTCTAATAATAACTTACTTTAAGATGCGGAAAACTTGATCAACGTGTCAGCGACTGAGATCTGGGACCAGTGGAGTAACACCAACAGCGCATTTACGCGCCGCATCGCCGAGACCATCGAGATCAAGAATAAACTGCAGCTCCATCTGCATAAGGTATGTTTCTGTGCAATAACAAGTGTCGTGCATTGCTGTGTTCTCGTCTGAAGAGTGTGGCGAGGGAGTTATACTTATCCCAGACGTTCCAACTTAGTCCTTAGGGGTGGGAATGCATCTGTGGCTAGCCTCAAGAATTTAAGACTTGATCTTGCCTGGGGTTGATGACAGATGTCCATGGGCAGTAGTGGCCACTTACCATCAGCTGGTTTACTACTTCCATGTTATAGAAAAAAAAACAGTAATGAACTGTATGTAACTGTTTTCTTAATATGTGTAGATAGTGACTTCATCCACCGACTTCAGCCATCACTTTTTGAAGGCAATTTATAAGTAAATCATCGAAGTTTACTTATCGATTTCCATTGAAAAAATGTAATCGAAACCCATCCACTCGGTTGTGCCTATTAAGTACGTGAATAGTTTTGTACGAAGTCGTACGCAAAGTTGCGACGTAGCAACGCGCACGATATCCGCATCCTCGGCGCCTTGCAGATCCAGCAGGAGATCTTCGACGTGGAGAAGACGCTGGAGCTGCTGAACAAGGCGATCGAGGACAAGCTGCAGCCGATGCGCGTGGCGCACACGCGGCTGCAGGCGCGCACCGCCCGCCCGCACCTCGAGAAGTGCCGCGACGACGCGCAGACCAGGTGGGCCGCCGAGCGCACCGCCTTTCTTGCGACGACGTCACACTGTTACGTCGTTGAGTAGTCGTCCAAATGAGGAGGTCGAAAAAGGTCGTTTACATTCATTACGATAATACTCATCCTAGAAAAATCTTGGGGGCGCTTTGAATCTTGCCAGGGGCAGACGGTTTCGGTATATGAGTATTATTTAGTATTAGATAATGTTTAATGGAATTTATACATACCCATTGATCGCGAGTATAGATAATAACAAAGGAAAAAAATGTAACGCTTTGCGAAATATTGAATTGAAGCATAAAAACTATTACGATTGATTTCGAGCACCTTGTTAATTTTGTAAATGTATCGAATGGTAACTTTCTATGTGACGTGATGTGAAAACATATGTAGCTACAACACTTTTCACACAACTGATGGCATTTAAATTAATTTTCTACGACAATACAACCTGACCACTATTTTAAGGTTTTTTGGAGTTCAGTGTTTGTATTTAAAGCCATGGAACATTGCCAGGTAGGGGCAGGGAGAGGTAGCTGCCCCCCTCCCCCCTTAGAAAAGCGGTCGATCACAGATAAAAAATAGCATCTATACTTTTCAAATATTTGGCGTTTTATGAGAAATTTTAAATCCTGGCTACGCCCTTGTCTAAGGCCAGTAAGAAGCTCTTCTTTATGAATGATCTCGCTAAAAGCTTCGCTACGCAGTTAATTCTGAACGTACTTCGGTAAAGTTAAAAAGAAAACTGACAATCGATCATGTTCCCGGATCGCGGCGTGATAAAGGTTGGTGAAGGAGGTGTGCGACCTGCAAGAGACGATGGAGTCGCTGCGGTCGCGGCTGGCCACGGCCGAGGGCACGCACCAGACGCTGCTGGGCGCGCGCGCGGCGCTGGAGCAGGACCTGCGCAGCAAGGCCGCCACGCTGTTCATCGACCGCGACCAGTGCATGGGGCTGCGGCGCGGGTACCCCGTCACCGCCGCCATCAAGGCGTAACGCACTGTGCGATCGATTCAATAAATGACTTGCCATATATTTATTGCTTATTTTTCGGCTATTCCCCTCCCCCCCTCCTCTGTTATTGTAATTTTTTTGCGTACAAACAATAATATTTTCAGAATGAAATCTTCCTATCCTGTTATTCTGTCCCGCTTATTCTTTCATTTGTAAATCGTACCAACTATATATTTTGATAGACTCAATTATTAATCGATAATTAAATCATACCTGTAATTTTCGAATCAAGAAAAAATATAAATGAAGGTACTTCTCAGTAATATATCAAAAAAAATTCAAAGATAATATTGTATTATACCAAATCATTTAAAACTTTTATGTTCTCGTCTTGTATATTCACATATGTTGTTGTAATTCTAGTATTTGATCTTTTTAATTATTACACGTTCATTCGGTATTATGACATTAAATTTTTCATAGTATAACCCCAACAATAAATGGTAATCAGTAATTTTTAAGGTGAATACAACTTGAATGGAAATGAAGTGTGTGACCTCAAAAACATACGTAAAAATAACAATATTTATTAACAACATAATCATTGCAACAAAAAGTCTGCATTTACAATATAACTTCTTATCACTGTTTTCACTACATAATACTAGTCAAGTTTATCAACACTTTGAAACTTCATTTCTTCACATATGAAGGAATAGGTAACTTCATACCCTTCTTAGCCTCGAAGAATGTGTAGGACAATACTATTTCGTCCACAAACTCCATCTTGGGATCATCCATAAATTCAGGGTCTATGTAGAAAAATACAGGCATGTCCACCTGTAAAAATAAAATTTTATTTATATATGGTTCAGTTTAGACATAGGAACAATGATAATATAAAAATTTTAAATGTGAAGTGAAATTTTGAACAAAATAATTGTAAGAGACAGTCACTGAAAAAAAAAAAGTTATTCTCAAATTATGGAAAATTTCCTTCTATTTGTTCTTGTAGTGTACTTCTTGTAGTTATAATAAATCGGTAATGGTACGAAAAGTGATATTTTAAATTAATCATAAACATAAACACTTTCTACATGTATTGCTCCACACTAGGATTGTCTCTTGTGTTGTGAATGCCATGGACACACAAAGACGAATACACAATCACCCAAACCTAGAACAGAAATCTAAACTCATCATTCAGATGTCTGTGTGGCTCAGGATTTAACCCAGGACCCACTGCGTGTCAGACCAGTATGGTCACCCCTCTACCATGTGTCACTTTATTAAAGTGAATATGTTCAATCCAATAGTGTTCATCACAGCTCTCAGAGTCATCAATTGCAGTAACTGTACCTGTTCATGTGGATTGAGCTGCTGCTCTTCAAAGCAGAAGCACTGAATCTTGTTGAAGTACTGGCCGGCCTCAAAAGGGATCACGTTGTAGGTGCTGATGCCTATCACAGGTTTGTCTGTGGGGTTGCGGGCTGTGTAGAATGCCAGTGCAGTTTCACCCGGCACCACCTTAGTAAAGTGAATAAGTGACATTAAAATAACGAATTATGATATATATTTATATCATGTCAAATTATTAATGACCGACTGCCAATTTCTGTTATATAATAGCAATACCAATAACTTTTGTGTTTTAATTTGAAGGCAATTGAGTATTATGTATATAAGAGATTCCGGCATAACCATCAGTGCTATTTGAACTAACACAGTACATCAAGATGTTTAATAAGTTAAACTTTTAAAAACAAAAAGACAATGTAAACTTATTATCATGTTGCTTAATTTTAAAAACAAAAAGACAATGTAAACTTATTATCATGTTGCTTAATTAATGGGTATAAAATTTCAGTATTTGTTAAGGTATAGTCTAGAAGTCCTTTAGTTTTATTGATGATTGATATTGAAATATTGATTCTTTCCTTTGATTTAGTGTTTTTTTAACTTTAAAAAGGAAAACTCACAGTAATATCACCCTGTTGTGGTTTAAAGTTCCACTGCATGGAAGATGCTACATCAGCATTGAACCGGATCTTGACTGGCCTGTCCTTCACTGCAGTCATACTGCTCACCGCTTCAGTAGCCTCCGCTTGACCTGTTGTGCCTCCATAACTATATGCCTGGAGACGATATAGTGAATGTGTTATATTTTACCAGAGTATAAATGCATGTGGCTATAAAGTGGACATTGTCAATGTTTACATACAAAATCATTCAACCTGCATGACACTGCATGTAATATCAAAATCAACTGTAAATTTTAGTAAAAATATTACAAAATATTAAGATGTGTTTAGTTGGTTGTTTCACTACCTTATTTCAGTTTCATTTCCCAGCAATACCACTGTACGTAGCCCATACATTACGGCGCACTCATACATTGCCATTGCATTGTTTTCTTTTTACCTGATGGGTCAAAAGGAGGATAATGATTTTGAGCGTATGTTGATTTTACATGCACTACAGTCCAAATGGCTTGACAGATTGTGACGTGTTGTGTTAATGATCTTTTATTAGAATCCTTTCAGTTTGCTGAGAGACATATATTAAAAAAAAAGGTGTCTGTAAATAGGAAAAAAGGGGGAAGGAATGATTTTTGACACCATCTTAGATTGATTGACATTTCACATGTATTTCAGGGCAAAATAGAGCAGAGATTTACTTATCTGGACCCTAGATATACCCAGATTGCCAATTGTTATTAAGTGACAGCATGGCCCACTAATATGGTAGACTAGTTACTTTAAGAAGCAGTATATGTAAAGATATAGGAATAACAATAAGCTACTTAATATTTCCAAGTACAGTACTCACTTGACAAAATATCCTATATAATGGTACCGCTGCATAGCTGAGTCCCACTGTCATGACGCCCAGGGCTACCATGTAGTTCAAGGTCGAACGGATTTTATTTTGTTGGTGCGTTCCACGAAGAATACAAACATTTGGTAACGAATTTTTTGGACTTAATAACACTGGGGATATCCTGACATTGTACCTAAGTGTGTTGAATGTACACCTATTTATATATGCTAACCGATTCATGTTGATAAATTATAATTTATTTATTTTAATCTAAGCAGATACCATCAAAAAGTACATTTAAAACTGATTTTATTTGTGCATAACCACAATCCACAACATTTCGGCTAATCTTAAATGTCAAAGTCAATCACTGACACTGACGTGACATCGTACAGTTGATGAGACATACGATCGCCTTGGCTGTTGTACGAATAAGTTATTTTTTACACTTATAAACGAACATTAAAGTATAATAAAAGTAATTAGATAAAATAAAGCAATTATATACACTATTTTAAGTAACAAGTATTTTACAGTTACTCGATAGAATTTATTGCTGAATAAGTTATGCGCAGAACGCAGCATTTGTCGTAAAAAAAGCCACCATTTTGAAGAATATTTTTTCAGTTAGCGGGAAATTTGATTACTAGTTATTCCCTAATCTGAAGGCCACGTTACATTCGTTCGGCACAGCTAGCATCAGCATTTAAAAAATAATGCATATAAGATTAGGATAATATAACACGAAATTTCGCTGCAAATTGTAGAATCTTTTCCTTTTATCGCTGAAGTTCGCAGCACCAAAAAATGTTATGATGATCCTCAGGTAATAAATAAACTCTTTACATCAATTTAAGTAATTGTTCATAAATATGGGAATAATTTAGTTGAAGTAATATCAGTCAATAAGTATAATTTACTTATGAAGTACAATCAAAATTAAATGTCTTTAGAAAATAGGATTATACCTATTCAGTTGCAAAATGTATGTACTTCTCGTAATGTAGGGTACGAATAACTTACTGTAGTATGAAAGCAAACAACCTTTAAAAAAACTATTTAAATATAATTAGCATTAATATCACATATTTGTTGATTGCCTCAAGGCCTTTCATCATCGCTTGTATTCCAGTGACAAAGCTTTGTGTTTAGTCTTAATATGGGCGTCTGTGTGAGTTTTCTGGTATGCTTTGTATGTACAGTCGAGGAAGGGACATCTGAACATGGGTTCTTTGCCACACTCGTATGTTATGTGCCGCCTGTAAGTACTTTTATGTCTGTATTTCCGTTTACACTTTTCGCACTGATAACTCGTTTCATAATGTGACCAGAAATTTTTTGTCTTCATTGGCATTATGGGCAACATGGTTTGCATCATGGTCTTAAAGAAATCCACTTCACCTGCAACAATAGAACATTCCAGTAGCATTTGTCATTATAAGAATGCTTACAGACTAGTATATACATACCTATGTATCTAGTTGTAGCTATTTTATACTTAACATATATTTCTGTTTTAAATATTTACACTATCATCGCCTTCATTGTCTCTACATGGTTACGGATTTGCGGAACATAAGACAAATTAGACATTGTTTTTCAATTGAGAACATTTATTCACATATTCCAATAAAAAAAAACAAACCAAACACACTCCACTGCATTTAAATAAAATAAAATACATAATAACTATAAAATAATTATTTTGCGCTGTATAGCATTGTTAAATGAATAACATCGGTGAACAATTTATACTTAGCTTCTATCTTTAATTTACCTAAAGATAAAATATACAATGTAGTCTTTCTTTGTAATGCTTTAATAATTTAGCAATATGGATATACTTTAGTTATAAAAATGTAGGTTCTCATTTATCGGCGTTATTAACACAAATGGTATTTGGCACTTATTTTAGAACCATTTGAATGTATATCAACACCTGCAATATCATAAGGCTAAAAAATTGGCACTGATTTTTTCTGGACTAGATATACATAATTATTAATGTGTTTATCTTTCTTTTTACTAACGTTGAAATAGCACAAATATGAAGATTAGCAAGTTATAAACGAGGTATTAGAAACAGTATTGTGAATCCTACTATAATTTTTCTAACTTATTTTTGGTGGGTATTATAATTTTTAGTTGCTAAATAAAAACTTTCCTTATAGTAACACTCAAAATAACGCATTAAATTTATCGATGTAGACACTGTCCAAAACGAACGAGTCACCTACAATACTTTATACAAAACTTAACCAAAACCGTTACAATAATTTATATACTTAACAATATTATTATTTGTTTATTAAGGCACTTAATTTTATTACATCTAGAATCGACTGGAAGATTCTTTGGTTTAATATATTGCTTTTTATTTGAACTTTAGAGGTAACTTAAATAACAGTAACAAATGCAAAAATAATATACAATATAACGTAAATACTGAATATATAATACAAAAAATATGAATGGTAAACAAATGGCATATTATTATTACGACGATAAATTTCTTTGGTAACAAGGAACACACACTAAATAAACATTAATAACAAGAACAAGAATTTAACAATCTATTAAAAATGTTCTAAATATAAATCAAAACATTTGTCTTACGTATATTATTAGTCTAAGTAGTTTGAAATCTACATCTTCAATTTTAATATCTTAAAATAATATTAGAATGTCTTATGGCTCATGTTTTCTATAGCTGCCATCAAAAAATCATTGTTCAATGAGGATCATAATGAACGTGGGATGAATGAATATTACCGAAGTCGCTGATCGCTGTTTTTAAAATGATTTTCATTTAATTTCTATAAAAATGAAAAAAATATAATTATCACAAAATTTGTGCTGAACAATATGGCAGCGGTTTCTTTTCACCCACGCCCTATATCAATAATTTAATGCCTTAACTACATTTTATTCAAAATGCGTTTCAAATAACACTTAAGTCTGTATAAAGTTCAAAGCAAAAAACTTCTCAAAATACGCAATAGAAAAATAGAGGTATTTTATATAAAAATTAAAGTTTCAAGTTAATCCAATTCCACAAACACTAATATCAGAATTAATATTAATCCTTTGACATAATACGAATTATGCAAAATGTTTTTGTAAAATTTTCTATCAAATGATTCGGCAAAAAGTATTTTATATTATTATTAATATAGTTTAAAATAATTGAATCTGAATTCGGCCTGTATAAGCATATTTCTATTGTTCGTGTTTATGCCGAAATTATAATATTTCATAGGAAAACTAAATACTTAATTTATGCCTCAGCAAAATACTGATTGTTCCGGTAATACAAGAAAAAGATACTTGTGACGTATCATACGAAACAAAGGAAATTGAATGTTCTTATGATCCGGTTACAATTGTTGAGCCTTTCGCCGAATGCTTCATGTAGCTATTGAAGTCTTTCTTAAGTAAAAGGTCATCGAATTCCTTTTTTTCGTTGCAGTAGCAGCTGTAACAGAAAATGCATTTGCTAAGTTAGAAAAGTTTAGTAATATCTTTGTCGCCCGAAAACTAATTTTACTAGAATTTCTTTATAATCAGAACTAATGTTATTGCGGAGAAATAGTTTATTGTAATCAATAGCTTTTTATTTTAAGCAATCTCTTAATAACACCATATTACGTGTGTTTATAAATTGAAGAATAGTATTAGTGTTGTTTTCAAGGAAAATATCCCCTCCAACTTAGTTATTGCTATCTTTTCGTACCCAATTTTTGTACGGACAGATATATAGTGAAATAATTGTACAACCTATTTCTCCGTATTTTCTTGCACCAAGGGTAAATGTACATGCACATGTAAAGCAAAATTAACCATAAATGCATTGCAATACTAAGAAGTGTAGAACTACGTACATGTAAAAATTTATATATATGAAAAAATTCATGGATAACTAAATAAAAACATCTATTGAACTTTCTGGCTAATCTGACAATGATGAACACAAAAGATTTATATAGGTACATTTTATAAATTATGTGCATCCCTACAGTTTAAAATAATCACAAGAATCCCTTTGAAAAATGATTTAACTTGCGTAAATTGGATGCCAGCTGCCATTTGGAGCTAGCGTTATAATTGAATTAGCGTTATAGTTAGCCCACGATAAGCCCCGTTAGGCGTCCCCGATCTTCGGTTAGTAGCTAAATGTGAACGTTTACTGACATTGGACACCTCTATGGGCGGCGGGTCATTCCGACACGAAATCCACCTTCTCCGGCAAATCTTTGTGCAGATGGCGCTCGTGCAGGAGCAAATTGTGCTTCTGGTAGGCGCGGTACACACAGTAGGGACACTTGAAACTCGGCTGTTTTCTACACTCGTACTTTATATGCCGCTGCAGCGAGCCCTTATGCTTGTACTTGTTCCCGCAATCCACGCACTCATACAGCGTCCACCCGGCCTTGCCGCCACTCAGACCGGCCGTACCGTAACCCAATATATAAGGTGTGTACAACTGTGCAACTGAAATCGAAACGCAAACAAATATGAATACGTGCAAATAATAGCAAGCTACCACCACTGTGAAAGCAAAGCCACCTTAAAGTATGGAAATAAAATGTGCTGCCGTGAAGCATAGGATAATGCACCATGTCTCCCATTAATTTGCTTCTTTGTCTACGAGTATTATTAATATTACTGATACTATTTTCTCTACACTAATACATGCTGTTTTAAGATATGGGATTTTTATTCCTTTTTGACAGTACAAGTTAAACTTGTATTATCAATATAACCGTAAGACTAATAAAAATTTCAAATATATTGTCAGTCGTTTAGAACCATACTCAACATGCAGTGTTATTAACTACCCATTTATATTAATCGTTCATAAAATATATTTATTAGCATCATTGTCAACATTTTGTTATGAAGAGTTATCTCTTCCACCACACCATAATACAGAATATCAAAATACAGTAAATCTAAATATAAAAACAAGTACATTTCAAGAATAGCAACTTTATTAAAATACAAAAAGGTTATAAAAATACAATCAAATGCATTTAATCACTGTAACTTCTTATTGTCAGATACTGTTATCTACAAAACGTACAAATATTCTAGGCAGAAATTGTATAACTAGATTCATAAGCCTGCATAGGATCACTTGGTATAACTCCTTATCCTTTCTATTTGACAATAACATAATTACATCGTCCTATAAATGTTCACGTTTGATCTTGACTGACCTTGTCATTTACATAATTAGCATTAATAATTGACTTTTTAATCTGTAGATCGGCAAACTGTACATTTACGACATTTTTTTTCAAACATGTATCACGCAGTTTTTAAAATCACTTGAGAACACTATCACAGCTCTATTGTACCCAGTATAAAATACTAAGTTAAAAGTAATCTAGACAAAAATCGTTCAAAGTATTGTCAAATGTCAATTCACAACCTAGATATTTTGCAATAACAAGTTACATAACATGCTTGATTCAAAAAATCTTGTGAATATTATAAATCCTAATGACTAAAGTTTCGAAGGCACTTTGTATACTGACGTGACTTGTGGTTGTACTTAGCGAGCTCTACATATTGATTGTACGATGGTAACTCCTGCGGGTAGTAACCTAGTGGGCATCACGTCAGCAAAATCACTCAATCGCAAAACTATTTCTGCTGTGTCAAGTTTCCCATGTCTATGACAGAATTGAATAATTTTGCTTGTCGCGCTACCATCCCTAACTTAGTATAATTTCTAAATGGTAATGCGTATAACATACTTATCGACTACGTGGAAGATTTAAATTTGAACTTGTCAAATAACACCATGATTTGTGCGCGGCTTAGTTAAATTTATAAACTTGTAATGGCAGTGTTATGCTAGTCGATTCCACGATTCTATTATAAGGCACTCTCGTTGCGACTGGTCTGACCTAAATCTAACAATAAAAATTGGCCCCAAATGTAACATCGAATAACATGTTCATAAACATTTATTTCAAGGAACTTAATGAATACGACCTATTTAATATTCTCGATCGCCTAACACGAAAGATCTAGTCCTATATTAATATAAAATAAATGCATTACACGTTAAAGAGATCTAAAAAATAATTGAAATAAAAAATTAACTTACATATGAGTATTACAAAAATAATGGAACATGCATTATGGCAAAGAACTAGAGTTTGCTTACTAAGCGACAAATAGCTTCACTTTAACTAAAACTACGATTTACATTATAGAATAGAAAAATCATTCAGCTCTCAAACCATTATCCGTCCCTTCCTATTCCGAAATAAGATTCTCGTAACTAAATTACATTTCGTCAATTTCGCTTGAGATATCGGTTTGTCACTGACGAATAATATAATCATCGCTTCATAAAAATAAGGCGTTTCACGATAACTTCATAGTAACTGCAATTGGTAACAACAGTAGTCAAACCTCAAACTGTCCTTCACAAAAATCCAAAATACGCGCAAATATCATCATCAAAATACCAGGAATGATAAATTTACATAATAAATGCTGTACATAAAAATATATCAAAAGAGTAAAAGCGTAACTATACAAATCACTTTTCTTAACATACTGGATAAATGCAACAGTTGCTTACACCGCTGCAAATAACTGCAACCAGCGTGAATACTACGAGTAATTCGACATGAGATTAAATTCTTTACGGTATCTAAGTATTCAGTAATCATAAATTCAGTCATCGTGCGACTGGAGTAGGTAACGATTGAAGGCACGGTTCGCGTCCTAGAGAACGGCGATTACGTCTAACGCGACCGTTCGACGTCACTATCACAAAGAGATTTCATCACATCTATCACATTCCGAAAGTAACTCGCGAGTCCGATACGAATTTAGCAATTTCCGACCCCCTCTCATAGAAAACATCAAATCTATCTCCCGCCCAACAAAC
>DWTU01001921.1:0-12334 GCA_018251515.1 Cecropterus confusis | reverse complement strand
AATAGTTAAGTAAAGCCTGTTGTTAACTGTTTGTTGACCCCAATAAAGTGAAAAAAAAATGTACTTTGAAATTATGGGCGAAAACATAAAAAATATTGTTTTAAGAAATCAAAAAAAAAAAACTCGTACTAAGGGCAATGGTTCGAAAATTAAGGTAGATGAACCTTGTGCATTGAAGTCATGTGAAGTGACGACGTACGTGGGCCATCTCAGATGAGTGCTACTTCTATTTTGTAATACAATGTTCCTTACCCATAAAATATAGACGACAAGCGACAGAAAAATAGTACTGTCGTTATTTTAAATATTTATTGAATAAAGTTATAAAGCAATTAATGTTAAGCTTTTGTTCTTTTTCCAATCTAAAATCAATTAGGCAGAAATACTTTTTAGGTCGCTATAAGCCTATGTCAAAGAACTAGTATTGATTTTAAATTAATAATTCGGAAAAGGTTCTTTTGAAGAGACTTGATAATTTTAAGGTCACGGTTTAAGCGTCATTTGCATGGAGCTATAAGTACTTATAAGCGTTAACGTTAAGCGTTAACAACAAATATATCTTGTGTCCTTATAAAATCAGGCCACGAAATTTCACCACGAGTTGTAGCGAAATTTCCAGTAAATCGCTAAACGTTGACGCCTGTCCCGCCAACTACAGTGTCAAATCTATAAAAATATCTACTAATTTTGAACAATCTCGCATGCGATTTGTAGGTGGCTGTGCTTCCAGATCGTGATTATAAAGTTATAGTACTTTCTTCATTCTTTCTTTCTTTCTTTTCTTTAGTCGATGAAAAAAAGTTGTTTACTTTCACTGGGTTTGTGCAATTTGACAACCAAAAAAGGGTCCTCGATCACAATCGAAATAAAATTTTACTGTATATTATCATGATATATATAATGACCCATTACAGTATACAGTAAAAAAATAGAAAAAAAAAATAGTAGATTTACTGTAATTACAGTGCTTCTGGAAGCACTGGTAGGTGGCCCCCCGTCGAGACACATCAAACTACGTTTCATCAAGAGGGAAGGGGTAGTCGACAATTGCCAAAATTACCTCACGTAATTAATGGACGCCTCTCTAAGAAACCTCTCGACGAAATTTCGGCGCAAATTGTAACGAAATAAGCTAAAATTCCCTCAACGCTGAGGCTTGTAGCGGTAAGCGAATGTTTCGTGGCCAAGCGGGTATGCTTGTCGAATGACTTATTTTTACAAAGCTTTATTTTACTTTCCTTGTTAGTTCGTATGTACGCGAGGGTCAAAATTGCAACTGATATTTAAAGCCTTCAATCAATTTAGCTAAAATTTGGCGTATACGTTACATTTGGAAGACAATACATGATTAGTACTCATGATATTCATGCTAAATCCAACATGGTGTAGGTTTCGGGATGGACCAATTATTTTTTTATGGACCTATGGGTATCAAATGAAAGGCTTTTCCGACAAAAATATGAAAAAAATCTTATATTTGTAAGGATTTGCTTGTTTTTAAAAACCTAGTGTATGTATTTATTTACTTGAATAATATTACTTGAATATAGACATTTTTGGTACAGAAATCGATCTGACAACAGCGTCACCTATAACTTCCAAAAGTAAGTACTAGTAGTAATGGTAGGCGGCGGTACATTTTATTAAATACGTATTGATATTGTGTTGTATTTTTGTTATGTAGTATTCGCAAGTGAGCTTCGGGTCGCTCGAAAATGATTACTGAACTAATCATTTTTATGATGTCAATTGTCAAACCGAAGCATCAGTTACAAAACTGCTGTTTCAGACTACAAAATGGAATTGTAATTGTCATAATAATCAATAACTATTATATGTCTCATATTACACCATCATAAAGTGTCTACAATAATATGAAATGTCATTTTAATATTATTTTGTAAAGTAATCAAATATGTTTTAGTTCAACATGCAAAAACAGTTAAAAGTGTTTTATTTTTATCCGACTACGTCAGATGTATGTCACGTGTATGTATGTATGTCTATGTCTTTGACACGCGCTACAGCCCAAACGCCTTAATGAATTGTGTCACATGACATATCATTAGAATCGTCTATCATTCGAGTAACATGTTTTAAACTTTTTCAAACGACAAAAATTAAAAATACACTTGTATTACTAAATTGACGAAAACCCATAAAAAGTTTAAAATAAAACATATAATTCCAAAAACAAAAAACCCGACTACAAAGGACATGGCCAGATTGTGCCTAGTTGTCGATGTAAATGACCAATTACTATAGTTTCATGATAATTAATTTGAAATATATGCATAAATTGCCGTATTTTATATTTTTACTCAGAACTCGGCAGAAATATTAAAAACAAAAACGCTTTCTACACTCATAGCCCCACATTAGGATTTTCTCCTGTGTCGGAGGTACAATGGACACACAAAGACGAATACACAAACACCCAGGCCCAGAAGAGAAATCTAAACTCATCATTTAGATCTCTGTCTGGCCTGGGATCGAACCGGGACCCACTGCGTGTCAGACCGATATGGTGACCGCTCCACCACGTGTGAAGTATTTATCTAGCATTTGGCCTAAGATCTTAATCTTTCTCTTTTTTCTTAATGAAAGTAGGAAACTAACACGTAATCCACTTGCAGATAATTGGCCATTGTCGCCCATGTACATCTGCAATCGAATCCAGATAAAATAAGAGTATTTGTCAATCCGAGATTGACCCCATGAGGACTAAGTTGGAACACCTCGAATGTTTTCCTTATCACACCGTTCAGGGCAGAACACATGAGAACTTAACACTGTTGTTATTAGGCAGACAGTGCCTTCAGAAAAGACTCAAGCAGTAGGACAATAATAGGTTGATGAAGATATTAAAGATATTTTAACAATATGACATTCCCGTTAGTCTTGTCAGAGTTTAATCAAATTAAATCCAATTAAAAATTATTGAGATAGTCCAGTATTACCAACAATTAACTGTTACTATTTAAGTACAATGTATGTTGAAGATTTTGATAGTGATGAAAAAAAAAGAAACCCTAAAGAGTTCCGCACACAAACAGTAAATAGGGGAGCCTATTACTAAGATTTCGCAGTGTGTCTATCCATCTGTGATAGCTGGGCAGTTGAAATTTTCACAGATTATGTTTTTCGTTTGCCGCTTATACCATCAAAATATATAGCCGCTATACCTCAATAAAAACTGAATAAAATGAATATTTAAGGGGCTCCCATACAACAAACGTGATTTTCCGCCGTTTTTAAAGATGGTGCGGAACACTTGGCCGGTTTCTATAATTTATTAACTTCTTTTATTAGGTGACTGTAAACAGTTACTTTTGAACATGCACATTAGGTACATTATTATAACTAGTTTGCTTCGTATGTAATATAAATTACAGCACAAACTATAGAATTGATTTATTAGCTGTATGTCCTAAAGACCGCAGATGATAAACTAAAATTTGACGAGCATTATGCGATTATGTATGAACCAGTCTACCCAAAGATGTGATAAAATTCAATAAATACTAATACAGTGGTACGTGGTACGTGGTACAATAAAAAATAAATAATAATAGTACTACAATAAATAATAATGACGACCCACGTGGTGGAGCGGTCACCATACCGGTCTGACACGCATGGGTCTCGGGCTCGATCCCCGGCCAGACAGAGATTTGTACGATGAGTTTAGATTTCTGTCCTGGGTCTGGGTGTCTGTGTATCTTTGTGTGTCCATGGCACCCACGACGCAGGAGAAAATCCTACTGTGGGGCTATGAGTGTAGAAAGCGTTTATGTTTATGTTTGTGTATGTTTACAGTTGTAGAATGTTATAAATCTACAGAAATATGTACACTTCCCATTCGCAGTGAAGCCTGTTAGTGTAACGATATAAAATATTTCCCTCAACGAACTTTAAAAACCGAGCACTTAGCGTCGACATCACGATTTTTGCACTCGTTTCTAAATTAAGAAATTTGCGTTAATAATTAAGCAACGCAAAAAGGATTGTCAGGCGAGCTTGGACAGACACAACCCTACTTTCAATGGGTAATTGAAAAGGGTAGAAGCGCGTTAAAAATTCAGTAGGCAACTAAATTCTACGTCACATGTGTGTCGTGTGGTGACGATATTGCATCCACACAATGATGTATTATTTTACTTATTACTTACAACGCCTAATGAACGCGTGCGGTAAGCCCTTCTTAACGGAATTATTAAGTTAACAGTTATATATGTTATATGTTATAAGTTGTATTAAGTTAACAGTTATATATATATATATATGTTATACTTAACGTATTCTTTAAGTGTCACATAACAGTGTATTATTGACAGTCTAGGCTTAATACCAGGCAAATTTTTACACGTTACACACGCTACACGTTAGTGTATTAGATTTAAAAAAATGGTTTGTTTCGTATGTATTTTGATTTCTTTATATTTACTAATACATCTTTCTATAGTATGGCAGTAGCAAACGAGCATGCAGCCCACCTGATTGTAAGTGGCTACTGCCGCCCATGGACATATGTAATCAACCCTAGGTAAGATCAAAGTCTCATCTAAGGTTAGCCACAGATGCGTTGTTAGCCCTGAGGACTAAGATGGAATGCCTCGGAAAAGTATGTCTCCCTTACCACATGCCTCAGGCCAGAACACAGCAGCGCATAACACTACTCTTATTAGGCAGAAATAGGTATGGCGGTAGTACTTCCGGAGCCGAACCATAAAGTTTCTACCACCTTCACCTTCATCTTTATATTTTTTACCAAAAAATATATGGTCTGTAACGATTTCGTCTTTTTCGATATATATGTTTTTTAAACTCCCAGAAACTAATTTCCATAGCTTTTACGCATTTAATGGAGGAAAAATATAGTCAAGTTGCATCGATAAAGTATCTATTTAAGGATAGGAATAAAAATTCAATACTAGAAGAATTTGTTGTTGAATACATTGAACTAAAGTAACAACAAAGTTATACGACGTATAATTTCTGTTTATAGATGAACCTGACCATGAAGTAGACGGACAACCTGATGGAAAGTTGTCGCCGTCGCCTATGGTACACTGGACAGTGTGGACAGGTACATTGGCTCCACAAGAGAAATCACCGATGGAATGGCCAACCTCCGGAACTCCAAGCCCATCATCGATTCAGCCCAAAATATATCATATTGCAATTCGTTATTAAGGAACTGGTTACAGGTAGCCTAATGGTTCAAACTCGGCCTCTCAATTGACAGTTCGTGGTTCAAATTCCAGAAGTCACAGATTTAAAATGATGTGCGTATTACAAAATGATTATCACTTCTTCACTGTAAAAGAAAACATCGTGATGAGACCTACACACTTAAAAGTTCTCAAAAAAAGTTATCTGAGGTGCGTGTTGTTGCACTTGGCCACGACCTACGTTGTCCTAAAACCTTCTCATTCTAATTAGAACCGTGCCCAGGTTTGGGACAATAATAATTTGACGTAGTTATTAAGGAAAATTACTTAAAGTTGTAAGATCACACATACTCGTTTACTACACAGCGAGTTAATAAAGTGCTTGTAAAATTAATTGATAATTAAACTCACTTTACGTGCTCTAACATGAAATTCTCTAAAGTAAGGCATGGTTGGTTCTTGGAGCCCCTATAACAAAGGAACTGATTGCAGATAAATTTGATTAAAAAAGAGTCCCTTTATTCTATCCATTAAGTTAAAAACATTTACGGCCGATTATGGATGTCAAATAAATTACAGCTTATTTACATTTAAAACTTTACTGAGAATTTGTTTATTTCCTTTAATTTGATCTGGTATTTGTTATAAGATTATAGTCTAAAGACTTTCTGAATGAATGCCCTTTCATATTAAAGAAGATTTTTTAAAATCTGATCTATACGTACTCCAAGAAATTAGCACATTCCAACAAAGAAACAAATGAACAAATTCTTCCACTTATAGTATGAAAGGTGAAATTCATTTTATTTGCTTTCGTGTCGACGGCGCACTTACGAAACCTATGCAAGGCTTTTCCATAATATTAAAACACAATATCGGCCGCAACAGCAACAGCATCTTGTTTGAAATTTTGTACTTTTTTTGTTACTTGCTAAGTATTTCTCATAATGTGGTCATAAGTAATGTTTATACAAAACATTGATATCATAATTGAAATGGTATGAATTGCATTTCTTTCATCGTCAACCGATTATTGTCCCACTGCTGGGCACAGGTCTTCTCTCAGAGTGAGAGAGTTGTACGCCATAGCCCACCGCGCTGGCCGAGTGCGAATTGGTAGACTTTACACACCTTTGAGAACTCTTTTTTTCTTTCAGAGACCTCTCAGGTGTGCAGGTTTCCTCACGATGTTTTCCTTCGTAAAGCTGTGATAATTAATTTTAAGCACTTAATAAGCACATCATTTTAGAAAAATCAATGGTGCGTGCCTGGGAATTGAACATCGGACCCTCGATTGAGAGGCCGATTTTCAACCATTAGACTATCACTGCTCACGCATTTCTTTCCATTGGCCCTAAGATGACGTCACAAATTGTAATGGTACATTTAAATCCCGGCACTTGTAAGTTTAAGTTTAGTTTAGGTCAGTCTCTCATATCTATTCATAGTAATAATCATAGTACTAGTAAATCAATCTAGTTCGTAAACTATTCTAGTTTATATCGTCTATCTTCCGTCTAGGTCGCAGGTGTTTACCAATTACCAATTACACATATAAAAGATCCCTTGAAAAATATTCTATTCTTCAATAATCTAATATATTAATTTTTTTCTGATATCAATTATTGGTACCTGGTACCGTAAATGGTTTTACTAATTACAAACTTTAGCGGATGTGCGAACAACTCATTAAACCTTCAATTCGATCAGATGATTGGTTTAACAAAGTTTTAATAACAAACTTCATTATTATGTATAAACAAATAGATTTTCTAAATACGTCACTTTATTTTGGATAATTTTGTACAAATGTATAATAGAAATGGTTTTACAAAATAAACACTTATAGATAACATGATTTTCTTGATTTAGGAGAAAGTCGTCTAAACCGTACTTGTCCGTAAATTTTATCACATCATTAAGTCAGAAACTAAGAAGAGTATTACGACCAGGAATGAACCCGCAATTCCGCTGTGTTTTCCTAACCTAAATTACACGTTGTGTTACCACTCCCCCAAATAAACTGGAAAAATCTCATTTCACTATTCTAATGTATTTTTTTATTAATTTAATTGAGACAAATGGTGCTTTTTTTTAATAATTGTTATTTACGCAAAGAAAAACCAATTTTAAATGATACTATCCATGATTCATTAATCGTGTAAACTGAGTTCTAACTAGCATAAACTAATTGAGTTCTATACTTACAAAATATAAGCCTTTGGGTAAAGAAGTACTAATTGGGCAACTTACCTCTATTTTGTGCATAAATCAATTCAACACATTACCTATGTATTGCAAGTTACTATAAGTAATAACACAGTGTTCCTTGAACGATTACATCGATTTACAGGGGAGAGCTATTTTTATAGCTAAGAAGGATCCAGTCTACGTGGTAATAAATAGCTACCGCCCATACACGTTGACTTTTGTTATATTTGTGTAAATGGAAAATACCGCCTATGGACGTATATAATCCCAAAAAAAATACGCCTTTCTGAAGGATTCCCTCCCGTCACAAAAAAAAAATAGGTACGCATCGGGGATAATATCGACGTATAGATGTTATGCATGTGAGGCCTAAGTGGTAACTCCTCGCATAAGTAATGTGGTTAAAGGGTTTGGCTGGAATACTTAGTATATCAGAACTCAGCAGCACTTAACACTGCTTAACCAGAAATAGGTGTGGTGGTGGTGCCTTCGATTTACGAAGAGCTCTACCAACTTTAAAATATGTAATAATTCTAACACTAATCAAGGTCGGCAACAAATGAATTGTTACTCCCGAGGACTAAGATGGAATGCCTGCCTCCATTACGTATGTGTCGATTCCTCCTTCTTCAAACTGAAACACGCAGCGCTTAGCAGTGTTACTTTAGTTTTTATTATTTGATTGTAAGTTTAAAAATAAGTATTCTACCCATCGATCATTAAGCTGTAATAGATCTGCCGTGTGCCTTGGCAGTGGCAGTTTAGACTATAGCAACGAGTTTAATATAGCCTTTCTATACAGGGGTCACATTTTCAAATCTTCAATAAATTTATATACTCATTTTTTATTTTTGATTCGTCGACTCATTAAATAATTCAAAATGAGTAGAAATAGTCAACGTTTCCAACCCTTGCCTACTCGATGTACCATGGACAAGCATGCAGCATGCATCTTAGTGACCGCTATGGGTATTGATGTTACGCAGTAAGACGCTCATTCCCTGTATTTAGTAGCCACCTACCACTCCAATCACTTCATAACCCTTTTTTCATGTAGAGTATATTATTATATATTATTATATATTATACAAACTAATTACTATTACATTACAGATCCATTAAGTTGTAAATGCTATACAAACAGAAACAAGAACATAAACAGGAATATTCAGAACTGAAACTGGACAGACTGGGAATTGATTTCGAACCTAATAGAAAAATATGTATAAAAGACAGATCAATACATAGCCTTGCTTTATAAATGCTGAAGTAAATTTAAATCAATGTCCCAAGGCTCTTGTATTGAGAAAAGCCTATAAACAGCATCGTGGCATGTAACACCAGCATGAAACCACGCCATGAAATATAGTAGCAGTTAACTTTATACCCGTGGACGATTTGTTGCCTCATTTAGTGATGCTACTATTCGTCGTGTTTCGTGAATTTGCCGCACTTTAATTTGATACTTACAAGGCGTATTACTTTGACTAAAGTTGAACTGTCCTTATTAAGAGTCTTCATTCTTTGATTTTAAACCAATATTATTTCGGAGTCGATACTATACATTATCGAGTCGAAATATCGACAAAAAGCAATTAAAAAATTGCATATAAAACTCCTTGCATACTACGAAGTCCTCATACTTTTCTCTATTTAGTCAATTTTCTTATTTTATTTCTGTTTTTAACCTTTTGCCTATCGCTCCGCCCACCTGGATCCCATTTACAGTAAAGAGGTGAGTGAAAAGACAGTAAAGGAAAAGACCGTATGAAAACCTAAATACCTGATACCTATTTAAAATATGTTTCGTTCTTAAAACCTTTAGGTATTCCCACTAATAACTCGAGCATAGTCACGCAGGAAAGCTAGCATATAGACATTGAAACTTTTTACTAAAGTACCAACCCTGATACGTGTGTCTCCTTGAACCTTACCGTTAATTCCCGTGTATAAATAAAACATGACATTATAGAAGAACTAACGAAATAGACGTCTAATGGCTTGTGTTAATCTTTGTTCACAAAAGAATTTTTCTTTCTCTTGGTGTGTTGTGATGTATTCTGATTCGTATAAAATAAAAAAAAGAAAGTTATGTTTTATTAATTAATTTTTCATTCAAAACTTTATGAACACTAACCACAGGCTTGATTTGATTGGCTTGGAATATAGTCAAACAATTCGTAATTGTGGTACCTCATCAGATGTACTCAGCTGTTGATTCTGAACCAAACTATTAATTCTAAACAGCATTTGAACTAGTATGGTTCACTTAGGAGGTATTATTGACAAAATATATTCCTAGCGCGAAGGTAAAAATATCGATTCGGTAAAAGGTTTGATGTGAAACTGACTTACATATAAAATGACCATATTAGTCCCCAAGATCTGTGATCAGCCAAAAGCAGAACCGTTGTTCTATATAAAATTGGTTAAATATGTCCATGGGCAGCAATGGTCACTAACCATCAGGTAGACAGCATGTTCCTTTGGTAAAAATCTTAATATTTTTATATATTTATTATAAAGATATGTTGAAAGCCGTACAATATCTCTGTCTCCTGAAATTGTTCAAAAACCACCTTAAATCCACGTCACAAAGTCTAAAGCTTCCCCTCAACACTAGTCCGGTTTATTTGATGTTTTACGTCTTGTCAAACAATAAGTTGCTTATTTTTATTTTTTGAAGACTAACAAAGAGTTTTATTATACAAATCCGGGGTGTAATCCACTTGTATTCAAGTACACTTTACTTTTAAATAATATTTTCGTGAAATTTCAACTGAAAGTTACCGAAAATATTGTTAACATCGTACCAACGCTTATAGAACTGTCGAGTAGAGTAAATTCGTATAGGAAATTAGTGTGGAGCAATTTTGGCAAATCAGCACATTAATGCTTCCTCAGTAGGTATGCTGTGTGGAGACTGTTCGAATCCATTTACTGCTCTAAATTATGCGTAAAACGTCCATTTGACGCGCACCCCTCTTCCCTCTTATCGCTTGGACAGGAACGGACGGGGAGCCTCGGGCGGGGGTGCCGGACTAGGGCAAATTGGGGGGTTTAAGCCCCCCAAGTCAGGGGGGTCCGAAGTCCACCTCACCCTTTAGCTACCCTGAAGTTCCATCTCTCACACCTATAAATTCGGCACACACATTTCACCCCATCGGGCGGGGTTGCCTATGGCGTACCAATCCTTTCGTTGCGGCCATGTCACACTTGCTAGGCCGTCGGTGACCTCCACTACAAATTAATATTCAGAAACGTTTCCGTTCCGATCGTTAATCATTCTCGTCTCTGCTAGTGATCTCGGCTCCTATATGTACTCTCGACACGTTACTAAGTCCAATGTTATTTAATTACTCCGGCATAAATATAAATAACATTTCACCGCGCGTTTCATAACAACTCATATGAAATAAAAAATAACAAAAATATTTATATAGAAAAACAGTTGTACATGGGATATGTATGATTATTAGAGTGCCAAGAAAAAATGACATATATTTTAAACGACTATAAAATTATATTTAAAATACATACAATTCATAGCAATTAAAATGTCAAAATTACTTTTTAATTGTGGTTTCCCACATTTCGGCCATACCAACTGTATGTTGTTGTTTGTAGTTAGCATTTTTGCAAGCTTGTTGTTATAGTTATTACACTGTCTGTAAATAATTACATAATTACGTATTTCACACTTTCATGTTACACCTGTTATAGTTTGGGCAATTTTTATTTAAGAGCTAATAAGCGACAACACTAACCGTGTAAACAGACACCTCTTCGTAGTAAAAGGTTTATAAAATGTCGTTAAATTATATTTGGTTGGTTGGAGAAATCATATTATATTTAGTTTGGAAAAATAAGTTATTTTTCTTCATTGAAGTAAATATTATTTTCGTAGCTAATCTTATATCGGTCTTATCTAAGTCTGTCATTTCTTAATCACATTACTACTAATGTAATGATTCTACAAAGCACTCAACAAACAGACAACCAATCTAGTTTCTTATAATATAAAGAATGTAGCCTAAAACTACTAAACTACTAAAGCGCGACCTAGATGTATTGTGATTACATTTTTAACTAAATGACTATGTACAAAGTCCGCTTACATAGCGTAAATGTTCCACGAAAATCAGCAGTACATTGTACATTGTCACTGATTCCTAGTCTAGAGCAATCAATGACATTAAATAAAAAGACATAAATAAAAAGAGGACTAGTACAACATTTATGCAAAATTTTTTACAATAAGTGCTCACAAGTGTTATACACTTGTAGACGTAAGATTTCAGAATATCTGCACTTAAGCACAACTAAGTGTAGTACATTTATTCATCTATCCATCCATCAGCTTTTTGTGGTCCGCTGCTGGTTATAGAAGAGGCCTAATGGGTTTTAGAAATAGTCATCGCGCATGACATACCTGTATCTAATATTCCTCTTGTTCAGTTTCATTATTATAGCACTCTCTGTTCGGTCCTAGTTTGCAATCATATCAATTTAATTACTTACCAAAAAAGCTTTCATCAACTTCATCATCCCAGTACTAACCCTCTGTTGTATGCTGCTTCCCTCTCAGAATTAAAAGGATTTGAAAAACGGCCCACTAAATTGGCCCAGTACAGATTAGAAGACTTTACTTAACTTTGATATCATGGTTTTGTAGAAGGCACGCATTCTTCGTAACATCAAATAATATATATTTATATGTATGTGCAACGGAAACTTCAGACCTTTTTTTAAAGTTTACTCCACGCAAGGAACAGCGTGTTTTAAAGTTCTTGTAGAGAAGGAACGGATGAAGGTAATATTTACACACAATAAGTATTACAAAAACATTACAATTATTTAAAATAAAATATTGATGTCAAAAAACACGTTTTGTTCTTTAATGCGGTTAATCGTTAATAATAAAAATGAGGTTAAATCCTCATATTTTC
>DWTU01001920.1:0-12336 GCA_018251515.1 Cecropterus confusis | reverse complement strand
ACGTCCTATGGTTCTAAACAAATAACGTCTTACAGTCCGCGTTAGTTTAGCATAGTTATTGAAGGACGTTCGGAACACAATTAATTCCTTCCGTAATTTAATAAGGCTAAATTTCCTAAGGTAAGATATTAATCTTATTTGGGGTTTATCTTATTTAGGGATGTCCATGACTGACAGAACATAATACTACTTGTAACAACATCTATATCACACGAAGAAAGAGAAAAGTAACGTCTTCGTTTTTTATTTTTCAACATTAACATGAACACCATCATATCAAATTATTTGTATATATATATCGTTTATTCAGACGTTTTCTTATTGTCTTTCAATTATTTATGATGATTCTATGTATATTTAATAAATTAAAAGTTACCAAATATTAATTAATTTAACAATTATATGCATACAAAAATATAACTTAAATGTAGAAGGAAACAAATTTCCAAATTAAATATGAAAAGCTGCGTCCAAATTAGTCTCTAGGATGAGTTCCCAGAATGTGCTAGTATGCAGGTGGTGTGCTGAATAAAGTAAACGTCTGTACTTGCATCTTATTTTCGTCCTCGCTTTAAATGGACAACATACCTGCAGTACGCCAGACATAAAGTATCCCGTAGATGTATTTATTATTATTACGCCATGAACGGCCTCTTGTTAATAAATATGGTGTATGGTTCTCACTAGAGAATAGGGAACAGTAGCACTTTAGGGTTGTACCTCATTTTACCGGAGGGAATTAACACTGCCGCAACAGATTGTAATATGCTGTGAAAAATGTTATATAAAGGAATTCTTTGCGCTATTAAGACGCTTTTAAGTAGGGTTGCCAACATTTCTTCGGAAAATATGTAAAAAGAATATTAAAAAGCAAAAAATTGACAAAATATGTTGGTTGTACAATTTCTAATTGAGAATCCTAAGTTACAAAACAATAATGATCTGTTTCACGGTGTCATGTCGATTTGGTTAGTGCTACTTTGTATAAATAAGATCGTCGTAAGGACAAATGTAGTCGTTTGCGAATGTAACGCCTTAATATTTAGTATTGTATATGATATATAAACAAAATGAGATAGATGTGTAGCTGCCATGTCAGCAATGTAATAGAGACGCCCTGTAGTGCGCTCGCCCCTCGCACGCCAGTCGTCTCCCATGCGCCTCGCTCACTTGTATTCTGTACCGACCTAATAAACGTTACACGGTATTCTCTGCTTATAATTCATCATTCCCAGTATAATAACGATGCTGGTAGTCCAAGATAGTCGCCAATCCTGCATAGTAACTAGGACACCAGAACAGACCAATTAATATTTTTTTATGAGTAGTTATGAAACCTGATCCATTTCAGGTAACACCAGAGCCGCCGTTCGTCCACTACATCAACACCTTCCAAACACCGGATCCGCAAAGAGGTATGTTTGTAATTTTGTTCTGTGACCTTACTACGAGCTTTTTACGTTACCGCAAAACAATTACCGTTTACGTTTTTATGTATACATTGTAAGGGATGACCGAAAACAATGCAATGTATAGGTGACAGTGTATTCGGTTTGCTAGGTGGTAAAACGAGTATGAGTATGTAATGTGAAGCAGTTCTTGCGTTTCGTTGGAAGAGTGAGGTTGTCGGTTCACCTGCAATGAGGCGACCATCTTACTCGGGTGTAGTATCGCATCTGTAATTGACTTCAGATAAAAGCCCTCTCTCTCGCCCTCTTACGGCTTACCATCGCGTGAACTCCGTACTTGGTTGCTCATTCATTATTGTAAAAAAAGGGGACACTAAGTATGTACATAATGTGTTTTCCAATGTGTGTCTTTTTGTATGTTTTCCATGTCACTGATGAAACTAAGTGTATTTCTCGCCTTAGGTATCGGTATGATGCCAAAGCGTGGCTGCGATGTGGCGACTTGCGAGATCGCCAAATTCTATCGCCTCAACAATTCTGGATTGTGTCAGGTAAGGCTCGTCAAGTATTACTATGACATTGAAATTTATAAAGCCATCAAAAATTATGGGCCCTAAAATGGATCCTTGACGAACTCGAAAATTATTTAAACGTCTGTTCATTTTACTTACCTAAAAAGACGTAGAATAATAATATTATCCACGAGTGAAAATTTAAATGAAATCCGCTCGGCGGATTTGAATGCTTCAAGATAAGCGTTAAAATTTGTGGCTGTCTCAGTTATGACTGCTTTACAAGATCTCTATATATCAGGCTCTTGCACGTTGCGGGCTTTTCAGCAAGAGAGTGCGTGTCGAGAGCGATTTTTTTTGCCATAAACTTTTTTTTTTTTACAATTATTCATCATAATATTAGGCGCCGTGAATATTTCAGATTTTTTTTTTTATTTCCGACGTGTTTTATCGGCGTAAATTATCTCGTGGGAAATTTTTTTCGCTGACAACTACTCGTGTCCCCAAAGCCGTTGCGGACCGCTGATTTAAACAATTCCGAGGGCAGTAACCCTTGATTTGCATTCTCTTCACTAACTGGCTCTTACCATTTATCACTATATATTCAGAACGTTCATGAATACATCTCATTTGGTGTTTTCCGCCCATTTCCCAGGTGGTGTCGATGACGGTCCCCCGCAAGTCGGAGCTGTTCCAGGAGGACCTGTACCCAGACACGCTGAGCGACGAGGCCAGCCTCACGGCCGACGAGTGGCTCGCGGGCGAGGACGCGGAACCCTGCACCATGTCGCTGAAGGTAAAGCGGACTGACTGACAGACTAACAGACGGACAGACAGACAATATATCCCGTTTGGTTTACACGTAGCGCTGCATGCATAACCGCACAATTCCAAATTTAACAATTTAATATTAAAGAAACAGTATTATCCAAAATAAAATTGGCTACAATTAAATACTTGGTGCTCTAAATAGACCATGGTTAATAGCCTTTTAATCTGTTTTTATTATTTTAACTTTATTCATAAAAAGATTGATAAGAAATACCATAATTGACAAGAAATACGATAAGAAAAATTAAAGGCATTGATAGATTGTTACTCGAGTCTCCTGTAAAAATAGCGTTTTTGTGTTGTGTTGAATAGAAAATTCAATCCAAACAGCAATATGAGGTGGCCCAATAGATACGTTGCTACTTCGGAAGAGTAAGGCCCTTCGGAAGTAGCAACGCATCTGTGACTTCAGATAGAACTGACCGTTCTATACGAAGTTTATTATAGTAGCTGGTTTTAATCTATATATATTTTTAACCTATACATGAATTTTATCTTTATTATTGTTTAGCTTGTTTCCTTGTGACTGAGATTCTGCGTAGTGTGTGGTATCTATTTTGTGATGATTTTAAAATAATTATTTGCTGAAATACAAATAAAATACTTGATAATCTTATATTTCCATTAGAAAATATTTGATTTGTTTAGTACAAGTGTACTGAACGTTAAATTATGTTATATTAAGGAACGCGTAGTTTTTTATGGTTAATGACCCCTAATTGAATATAATAATTATTGTATTTCAGTGTTATTTTTGCTTTTTAAATTAATCTTTCGTAATTACAGCAAGGTAAGCTCTGTGTCCCTAGGGAAAACGGGTATAAGTCTGAATTTTGCTACATAGTTAAAGTTGAAAGTTAGTTAGTTTCTCTATAACGGACATCAATGGATCTCGTTTTAGAAAAAACAGAGATGCGTCGATATACAATTTTGATATAAATAGTCATTTTGGTAAAAATCAGACTTGCATCTATTTTCATTTGGGGCACAGAGTTGTGTGTAGCCCCTAATGATGTTTCAAATATAATAAAAAATAGACAATATTTTCAATTCTATGCACATCACACATTTTAATATTAAGTTTTTATTATTAATTATCATTAACATAATTTAATAATGAATTGTGTGATGATACAATATATTGTTTTGAAGTAAGATTATTTTCGTGTACTTTTTTGGTATCGTTAATAAGTATTTCCAAAATGTGTTCAAGTATTAGAGTTGTCATTATTTTGGTTAACATTCTCATTATTAAGTAGTTGCCTGCTGTCCGAATGCAGATTGAACAGAAATCTAAATTCATCGTTCAGATAGCTATCAGGCCGGGGAACCCATACCCATTACCGAAACTCGTTGAACGTTCCGCTATAGTCATAGCCATGGTCGTTGCGTCGCGTATTTAACTCGCAATAAATTCCACCCGGACAAACATACATAATGTTTGTCCGGGTGGACTTGCGACCTGAATTTAACCCACATATAATTGTTCGATTGAAACACATTTACACGCTTATTTTGAATGACAATGCAATAATATGATATTAGTATGATAAAATGACAACTCTGATACTCCTATAACCCTAATACTGTTTGAGTGGTACGCCCTGCCCGAACTTCAGTTCTGTAAGTTCCCGACGACTGGCACTGTGTCGATCATTCTGTTGGCTGTTCCTCTTCTAATTAACTTGTTTTTGTGTGTTGTGTTTTTATTAACTTGTTGTTTGTCGTTTTTGAATGATAGTGATGTTGATGTTACTAATTTAACTGACCCTTTAACTTTGGTATTATCTCCGTATTTAAGTAATTCTTCCGTTTCAATTCTATATAGTTTTTTTAAATAATGATTTTGAATGAAATTTGGGACTGAATATTCTTTCTGTAGTCATATTATTCTAATATTTCATTGGACTTTTATTTTGTTTTATTATTTGTTAGATATAAGAAAACGATATCTGTTTATAGTTAAATTGTTTTTCTGTAGTTATTTTTTATTTTAAAAACTGCATTTATTTATGAAGTTAATTTGACCGTATAAATATTCAAATGTACGCTTATGTTCCCAAATTTTACTGCATAAAACCTCAATAGCAAGTTTTATAATAACAAGCAATACCAAAAACGAAGTTTCTACAAATATAACTTCGATAAGCAATAGAAATTGCATAAATCGAGCAACCCTAAAGTTGCACAATATACGCCAACAAGAGTACGAAAGCACAGTACTAGCGTAGGGCTGCCACCAAACAGGAGCGCGCGCTCGTGGTGCAGGGCGGGTACGTGGCGGGCCGCGCGCACACGCTCACCGTCACCAAGCGGAACGCGCTCGCCACGCCGCGGGACAAGGAGCGCGAGCGCGCCGACCGCGCCGACAGGGACAAGGACGCGCGGTCGCCTACGCCGCGCGCCGAGCGGGACCGCCCCGACCGCGCCGAGCACGCCGGCACGCCCGGCACGCCCGCCTCGGCCACGCCCCCGCCCGCCATCACCGCCGCCATCGTGAGTACAGTTGATTGATATAGTGTCGCCACGTCGCGGGACGAGGACCGCGAAAGAACTGGCTGTGCTCAGAGAGACGAGGATGCGATGTCGCCCACGCCGCGTGGGGAGCGGAACGGGGCAGAGCGGGGCGAGCACGCCGGTACCCCGGGCGTGCCCGCTTCGGCCACGCCCCCGCCCGCTATCGCCGATGCTATTGTGAGTATATTTTTTTAAAACATGGCCAGCGCTACGGTGCAGAGCGGGTATGTCACGGGCTGCGGGGAGCGGGACAGGAAGAGGGGTGAGCACATGAGCACGCCCGCTTCAGCCACGCTCCCGCCAGCCATCACCGCTGCTATTGTAAGTATATATTATAAGTATTTGATTTGATACATAGCTGCGCCACGACGCGTGACAAGTACCGCGAGCGAGTGGAGCATGCTGAGAGAGACGAGGATGCACTTCGCCATCGCCGCGCGAGACAGAAAGAAGGGTGAGTCCACTGGTACGCCAGGGACGGCAATATTTTTCGTTTCTCGAATAATATTAAAGGTTGGTCGCGACCCCTTAATGAATGTTATAGTATGTTTAGCAATGAAAAATCTCTGGTTATATATTGCGGCGTGATAATGTCTCAATTACGTAATTTTTTTTGACTTTTTAATTGATTTGATTTCTTTTTGCTATGTCAACATCGGTAAATGAATTTTAAACAAACGACATATAATAAAAACCAAATTTTAAAATAAAGTTTGTTTAAAAAAGTAAAGAAAGAAGTGGCAGTTGGAAATATGAAATTTAACATAACATATATTTAATTTAACTTATCTTCTAGGAAAAGCAACTCTCCGACCTGGTCGAGGAGATTCGCAAGCTGAAGTCCGTCATAGTGAAGCAGGAAAATCGAATCCGGGCCCTCGAGGCGGCCGCCAAGGCCAGCATCGTGACCCCCGAGCCGTCGCCCCAGCCGCCCGTCGAACAGAACCACGAAGGGGAGACCATGGCCCCTGATGAGGTTTGAAGTTGTGACGCACCCCGGCTGTATTGGTTAAGGTCAAAGTAAGGTTTTAGGTGTAAGGAAAACGCTTTTGATATGTATTTTTTCTAAATTAGCTCTGAAAGATGCCAAATGTTGCGTACACCTACTTGCGGAGTTTATTCATGAACATGTCACATGATGAAGTAACGCTTTTGGATATAGTATTTTTTAAATAAGCTCTGAATGATGCCAAATGTTGCGTACACCTCTTTGCGGAGTTTATTCATGAACATGTCACAACATGAATTAATGCTTTTTGATATAATACTTTTTCAATTAGCTCTGAAAGATGCCAAATGTTGCGTACACCTATTAGCACAGTTTATAATATATTCTTGGACATTTAAGTGCTTTTACTGTGAAGGGAAATAAATGTTACTAATTTATATCTTTCGAGAAGTTAATTATTGATATATTTTCAAAGCTTTTGCTATGAGTGAAATCTTTTTACGTTTTGGTACTTTGATCGATATGGTCGGAATCATCGTCACAATGTCATCTTTCTATTGACAATAATTTATTTAAATCGACTTTTTTTTTTCATAAACGCACACTGAGAATAAAAGGGACTGAACTCAAAATTCTGAAAACTCAGTTAAATACTTTCAAAAGGGCCTAATAATATAATCCAGCGAATTAAAAAGTGAGGATTTCGTGCTAAAAAGGACAAACATTAATGTTACGTCCCATTATACCATTCTGTTATTTCCACAAAATGCAAATTTCGTATTCAGTCCCATTTAATCTCATAGTGCAAAATTTTTCAAAACATGTTAGAATTATAAGAGCTTCCGCTTTTTCGGAACGCTAGCCAAATTTAATTATACAATATTAATCAATGTTTAAGATTTGTACAATTGTTAATCTTTAATACATTTGAATACTTTTTATAAACTGGTACTGGAACAGTCATGGTCAAACGCTAAAGCAAATATGATGCTTACATAAACATAATTTATATGTATAACTATGGCATACGTACATTTTTGTTGTAATGACAATGAAATAGACAATAACAATTTGTAAGATAATATAAAACTATTTGACGATGCGAAGTCTATTATAAATGAGTTTGAAGTTTGCCTTGGAACAAATATAAGAAATTTGGAACAAATTCCTGATTCGTACTTGACGATATTCAGTGCACATAACTTGACAATAACGAAAACGAAGATTTATAATATTCTTGACAAATAGTTCGGCAAATAGTTCGTGTTTGGATGTTATTCAGTCTTATGATCTTGGACAAATATTTTGCCAAATGTTCCGATGGTTTTCAGTCTTATGATTTGTAAAAATAATTAATTCAGTAATAAATAGAAAATAATTACTTCAAATCAACGACAGCCAAGTCGGTAATATTGACGGAAATTTTCAGTTGAATGACAAATTCAAGCGTTTAAAATTTTCTACTCAAATAATTATAATTTGTTCGGAATTTCTGTTACGAAAACAATTATTTATTCTATATATTAACTTTGTAAATATAAGTTTATCGTGGGGTGATATAACGATGTGCCTTATATATTGAACAATAAAAAATGTTGTCACAAAACTATTCATTGGCGTTGTATAGACACTGCATTTAGTACTATTTAGGGCGATTTCATACATCCGACAAAATTTAGAGAGGTCAGTCATATACTTATAAACAGTTGAAGATCAATGAAGAACTCGTTACAAAGTTACACTATATTAACTAAAGCTAGTTACACCATCAGGTCTAATGATTAGTTTGTAGCTTATGACCACTCTCACTTATCGCATAGCGAGAACGAAAGGGACCGAACTCAAAACTGCAAGCCCCCTGGGGGTCGCGACGCTTCTATAAAGGGAACGCGAGAGGTCGAGAAGAGATTGAGGGAGAAAGGGGCAAACGTAAATATTACTTCCCTTTTATGACGGCTAGCTTTAAACTCCCCAAAATGCGAACACAATTTTGTTATTTTCACAAAATGCAAATTTCGCATTAGGTCTCTTTCTTTCTCAACGTGCGTGTAGGAATCATTAGGACCCGTTCGCTCTTCGTAGTCTCATCTCTTAGCTGATAAGCCTCCTCGAGCAATATATTTATTTAATTTTAATCCCTTTTATATAATACGTGTGCAAGTCTGGTGTGCGATGCTTTTTTTATTATTATCGTTATATATTCCGACCCGCGTGGCGGAGCGGTCACCGAACCGGTCTGACACTCATTGGATTCTGGGTTTGATCCCCGGCCAGACAGATATCTGAATGATTAATTAAAAATTCTGTTCTGGGTCTGTGCGTTCGTGAATTCGTCTTTATGTGTATCCATGGATCCAAGGAAATCTATCAGTGTAGAAAGAGTTATTTTACACAAAAATAAAGGTGTCGTAAATTGTTTGTATTCTTGATACTGAACATAATTTGTCGAAATGGATATACATAAATATTCTCTTTTATTAATATACCAGCTAAATTTATAATATTATTTGATTCAACATTCTAATAAATTGAAATCAATTCAATAGAATGTTCAGCTATTTGCAAGCCAATTCTTGGAAGAGCCCGAAATCTCAGAATTTTATTAATTATATTATCCAATATGGAAAACTCGTCACCACACTTGCATACTGCAGAATTATTTTACGTAATCATTTAATTTTACCTTCGGATACACGACGCCAGCTATTAAAATATTTTAGACACAAACAACTTGCTTTTTTGTTTATTTGATGTTTTGATATGAGTAACAAGCTTAGTCCGCTCCTTATTGGTAGTAGATTATCAAAAAGTGACCTAAGTCCTGTAACTACCACGAACTAACTAACGACTAAAATGTATAGTCCATGTTGAATTATTCGCGTCGTGTGTCCATTTTAGTGTTAAGAAAATATTAATAACTTGGTGCTTATGATCGACAACAATGCATAATACCATCCGTCAATATATTGCAAATATTGCGTTATTTATGCGTTTTGCAATAATGACCAATTTTGAATTTGTTGACGAATTTTATTTTACCCTCGTGGCCTCGGTACCATCATGGCTGATTATTTAATAATTGAAGATCTCTCATAAAGGACTATGTTGGGCAAGACACGCCTTTCCCAAAATGAATTGTTACCTCAGACATTCATAGCCAAATTACTCTACAAATTATGTCATTTTTTTGCTATCCATGCAAATTGATATTTAACAATTTAAAAACTGCTCGGTGGTCCAGTTATCGGGTCGATATCGTCCTTTGGGAATTGGACTATGGCTCGAAGGCAATTCAAATTAGTGCATTATGATCAGGGTGGAAAAAAAAATAAGTCAGTTAATAATGGTTTTAGTTTGATGTAAGAACACATTCAATCAACCAGCCTAACTCCGGTGGCAATATGCCTATCTTATAAACGTCGATGGATGGTATTGCGTTGTCTTCGATATTTTTATTACACTTTTATTAATACATATTAATATTTTTAAGCGTTGCGCTTTTAAACAAACGCCGGCTCAATGCGTTATTTCTTTAGTATTATTTTGAGTATCCGTTACGTTTTAGTCATTTTTTTTATTCTTACAGTCGCATCCCGTGAGATTTGTTTTTTAAAAATGGCATTATTGTAAAACTTTTTTGTCTACAAATGCTTAGAATTATTTTTATACGGGATTCTGTGTCGCTTAAACGAATAAAATAAACACTTGTTTTATTAGTAACAATATTTATTTATAATCTCTGTTTGAATAATTTTTAATAATACATAACCATACCCATTAAAATAGGACGTTAATCTATGATTTTGAAAGGGTCTTTTTGACAGCTAGTCATGTCATTTCGACATTTGACAGTTTAAGTTATGTCGTCCTTTCTGGGCGGCAAGTATTATAGTCTAATTGAATAAAGTTAAATAGTATTATTACGACGATTTTTTCTAATTATAAGATGGCGTATAATTAGGTGTTCTATTTTAAGATCATGACAAGGCAATGGATGGATTATTGAAATGTGTATGAAAATGCTTGTTTTATACATTACGAGAGGTTTTAGTGTAAATTATTTCTTGTATGTGAAGCTTTTTTTTTTGTATAATTTTCGTTTATTTTTTTCTGAGATTTTTCGTTCGTAGTTCTAACAGTGTATCGTGTAAAAATGCAGAATAACAAGATATAATGTACTTATTGTAAATTCTCTTTGCAATGATATTTTATAAGCTGAATGTATAAAATCAATTTTGACTGTTATATTTGATGTTTGCGCCAGTCTCTATTTTTTGTACTGGCAATGTTTCTCTTGAGTGCTTTTTCGATATTTGCTCTGTGTTTTATTTATACACCAAAAACGGTATTACAGATAAGATACAATTTAAAGGATAGTATGAATATAAAAAAGTCAAGAATCATTGCCAGTTCAAAATTATGTTAATTTAAATATATTTTACTTTTGCTTAAGAGCTTCTCTAATATTGATTAAGGATGTCGTGCGCACTGACAAACAGACATTCACATACTGACATGTAAATATCTGCTCCGTTTTTAAGAAAATATTTTATCAAAACTGAAAATAGTAAAATAATAACGCACAAAATATTAATGATAAGATGAAGTTATTTGTGTTTTTTATTATAGATTCGAATTAACAGTAGACTCAATGCCATTTACAAGAATGCTTTTATAAGTTAGCTTTTTTGTTTAACATGAAATAATTAATTACATTTTAATCAATGAGCCTTTCATAAGCAAGTAGGGCGATATAAAGATGGCGCTACTTGCGCCTATATTGTCTATGGTTTGAATATCAGTGTCATCAACAAAATTACTTAATGGCGTATTAAATGGCGCCTCTAGGGTTATAAATTGGCGGCTTTACACGTATTTTACTACACTTTAATATTTGTGTTACATTTTAAATTGGAATGGTAAAGCGACCGATTTAAATGGCTCCTGAATTTTGGTTAATTATCTTCAAATTTGTATGAAACTAGTTTTTGTAATTTCTTCAATAACATATGTCAGCGTAATTACTTTAATGTTAATACAATTGCATGTTACAAGTTTATGTGACATGTAACTTTGTGCATGTAATATGTTATTTTTACATGTTATCTACAACAAATGCCTTTATGAACTGGTGCTAATACATAAATAGACTTAGTGTGCCAATTGTAGGAAATTTATTGTCAATTTCAGTTATAAATAATGGAAAAATATGTTTATTATATGAATAAAAGTATACATTTTATGACACCGTCAAGGAAAATAGAAAAAGTCTAGTTAGACTGTATATGAATTACTGTCAAATGAGGCAACCGTCTTAGTCATCGGGGGTAGTAACACATTTGTGTTTGACTTCATATTAGAACCTCTGTTCTGTATGGAGTTGCTTACAGATGTCCATGGGCGGCAGTTACCACTCACCATCAGGTGGACTGCATGCTCGTTTGCTACTTCAATCCTATAAATATATATATGAAAATTGAATGACCCACTTTTAGGCATTAGGTGTGGCTTTGTTAATTGAAAAGGCCTGTGAAAGTATTAAAATGTGATACTTCCATACAATACACACAGAAATATCTGTAACTGAAATGTTTCCCATATATATGAACGAATGCCTAAAGCAATTACTAAATTTGATATTTAAAATGTTTACAAGTATACAATAAAATATTTGTATAGATTTTTCTATTATTTGAACTGAACAGACATAAAGAAATTGAATCCTGTTATTTGTAAGATTATTGGACTTCATTGGACTGTCAATATTGTAATAGATTAAGTGCCTTGTTGTGTTGATAAATACTCAGATCAAATGTTGCAATTATGAGAGTTAGCAGAAATAAATGTCTATTTTACTATTTTCATTGCTCGTATTATTTCTTACCATCAATACCTAAAATGAAAATTATTTGTCAATCAAAACTGTGAAACGGTTTGCACAGTAATGATTGACACATCATTTTATTTTTTTATTTACCATCAACTCATTACTGTCCCACTGCTGGGCACGGGTCTTCTCTCAGATTGAGAGAGCTTCAGGCCATAGTCTACCGTGCTGGCCAAGTGCGAATTGGTAGACTTCACACACCTTTGAGAACTTTTTAAAGAACTCTCAGGT
>DWTU01001919.1:0-12337 GCA_018251515.1 Cecropterus confusis | reverse complement strand
CCCCGGCCAGACAGACATCTGAATGATGAGTTTAGATTTCTGCTCTGGGTCTGGGTGTTTGTGTGTCTTTGTGTGTCCATGGCACCCACGACACAGGAGAAAATCCGAGTGTGGGGCTATGAATGTAGAAAGCGTTTATGTTTATGTTCTGTTACGGGATACCTATTTAGTCCTGAAGGACAGTAAGATGTGTAGCCGACCTCAGGGAGGATTGCAACTATTAAGTCGTCGATCACATATCATCAGATGGACTGCTCGTTTGGTACTCCTAAATTGTTTAAAAAAATCAGAATCACAGTATCGCTTGCCTTATACTGCGTATTGTATATTGTATTCTATTCGTGTTCGTTAGAGATTTATACTAGGTTGCCCCTATACGGTAGGGTAGGAAGCAGGTGTTCCAGCTGTATTTATTGGCCTGTATATTTCCACCTTTTCGGGCGTGCAGTTGTTGAGCTGTATTGAATTGGAGCGATCGCGCCGTTTTCACGACGGCGTTTAATTGCGCAGTATATATGAAGTAATGGAAATATTTTATTGAATTTACGTAAAAGTCAATGCTTTCTCGTAGCGGCGTTCGTTATTTTAATTAAGAATATTCCCGGGAATATTAAAAAGTTGTCCATAATAAATTGCAAAGCAATTTTACCGATTTGTTTTGTGATATATAAGTACGGATAACTGGAATATGTTGGGAAATGTATAATTCTTGCTGCTTAAACATTGAACAGATTGTGATTTTTTTTTAATATTACAGCGGTGAAACATAGCCTTGCTTTCCACCTGATAATAAATATTATCGAAGTAGAATAAGAATTCTACCTGATATAACCTTCTATTAACTCCTGATCTGTCCTTCTGCGAATCTGTCATTTTGTGTTTTTTTTTTTTTTAATTTGTTTCATCTAGTATAACGCGTTTAAGACAATTCGCTAATCCCTTAGTCTAAAGCAAATCATTGTTTTTAAGCAGTGGGTTTTTTGTTTGTATAGCAATATATCGTCACTATTATCGTCAAAATAGTAAAATAAAAGTATTGTATTACATAAATATTTTTTTGGAATGGTCTATTTACCAGCTTTCATTTGATACACAGGTTGTCGTTATAATAAAAAAGTCCCGCCCCCTTTCCCCTTTGCCTACTAACGGATATCATTTTTAAAAATTATATGGCACTATGTCACTGCAAAGTGAGTCGATTCTATTGATATATCTCAGCTCCGGATTTTAACAATCCGATAAGACCTTTGGGCAGTAGCGCGTACCAAAGAACAAATACAAGCATATATACGCTCGAAAAGTATTACCCTCTTTATAACGCAGTCAGTGTAACATAGGTTATTTTGTAGTGATTTCGCGTACCGATACAATCAAAACATTACAGTAGATACGATGTAATTTAAATCGATGTTGTATTGAACAAAATACAAAGACATGCTTTAAATTTTAAAACAAAGAATATATGTGCCTAGTAACATTTTGATGTACCACAAAGAGTTTTCAAGGTGATGTTTTGTTCGACTTTTCTTCTCTGAACACACTTGACCTTCCCTGCACTCTGTCGCTTCGTTATCTCGTTTTAGAAATTCCATTGTTGACATCCACTCCTTCTGCTTCTTTTATTCATTGAATTAGTTATTTTCTTGAAAGCGTCTACGTTTGCTGTCGTGAAAGATTTAAGAGGCGTTGTTTGTCAGTAGGTCGGGTTAAAAACGTATATGAAGATATGGCAGAATGAGAACAAATGGAATGAATTCAAAATTTCGGCAATTTAAGTTAACTACTTGATACTGCTTCTCGTAAAGTAGTCTAGCGAAATAAAAACGATTTCGTACAAAAAAATTACAACTATAAATGTTATAACGTATAATGTTATAACCATCATATTTAAGATTATGATGCAAACAATTTAACTTCCCATAAAATGCAAATTTCACATTAGGTCCATTTTATTTTTACTGTGCGTGAAGTTGGATTAATGCGTAAATTGTTTGATCCAAACCATATTCTATTGATACACATACCCTTGTTTGGTACAAACTAAAAATAAACGATTTGTATTAACATCAGAAATAATTTTGACCTATCGGGTTTCGCTTTCGAATCTACTGTTTTAATTTTGCTCGATCACTCAAAAGACTCATTTGTGTCAATAGCGCAGTAATAATGGCATCTAGGAAATGTTTCCAAAGAAACATGTGTGATTTTTTTAAGTGGTTTTATTATGTTTCTTAAATGGTTGTAATGTTTGGCAGGCATATTGCTAACAATCCCTCAACAACAATATAATACAGAATATTATTTATTTTTTGTCACGGGACCTTAAAAATGTTGGTGAAGTGTTAAATTCATCACAGGCTGACCTGTCCCCAAGTAATTTTGCACTGACGACGAAGTTATTTCCATACATTTTCAGCTTTAGCTTTTGCGACTAGTATGCATGGATTTAAATTGTTATTTTTGCAAACAGGAACGATCTAAAATGATGCACGAATTACTATAAGCTTCCTATTAGAAATATATTACTCATTAATAGCTATGTAAACGGTAACGCGTTGTTCCGGACACATGTGCTACCTAATCAGTATTCCATAACAGCTCAGCAATAAAGAATATGAATTCAGAACGATAGTCCAATAGTCGACCGTTTACATTCATGGAGTCGACCCATTTGCGCATAACTGTATGTATAAGTCTTAGTTATATATGGAAATCCTCATGTGTGGCTCGTTGTAATGGCTTAGTAATGATTTTAAAAGTAATCTATTTTGTAGTAATATGTGTATAATAAATACAATTTAACTTAATTATTTGACTTATAACGGGCATATTGTATTTACTTTGTTGCATTTGTGAGACTAGAAAAAACTCTGTCTGTTTCAGTGAAAATCGGTGAAAGATCTATTTTATTCTAGTGCTGATGATAGTTAAAATATTTATTTATCAATTTATTGTTATACTAGAAATAATGTATATGGCGAAACAACGTTTGCTGGGCCAGCTAGTATTATTATTTATTTTAGGTAAAACTACAATATATTTTTTATTTATAAAATTGTTGCGTATACCAATGACATCCACGGTAACACTCAATTAATGTTTAAAATGTAAATTTGTACAATATTACCAGTCTTTCATAAACGATTTGAAGTTAGACTTAACTCAGCGGTTGGCTTGCTTAGTTGTCAACAGCCCTATAATTAAGAGGGCTCAAGCTCCCGTCGCAGGGGTGCGCAAATTACAAAGGTGTTCTCTGCGAACTACGCACTACGTTGCTGATGAGACCGCGAGAACTTATATACCTTCCGATAGACATACCTACTCTTCTGTATATAATTTGGTTTACTAATGATAATATTCTAGATTAGTGGAATTTCTATTTGCCTCTGAAACCATATACATTATTCTGCCCTATTCTGTAAGCGATAATTTTGATTTTGGCGACTCGCGTGCCGGAACGGTCGCCATACCGGTCTGACACGTATAGAGCTCCCCAGCGAGACAGATAAATGAATGATCTTTGTTTTGGGTCTGGGTGTTTATCTATTTGTAATTGTGCGTGTCCTTGGTACCCAAGACGCAACAGGAAATCCTAGTTTGTGTGACTATAAACAGCGTTATTTTTTAATATTTATTTATTTTCTTTTTTAGTGCTATATTTACAAAATAAGAGAAGATATATTGTAAAACATGTGTCATTTTAGTAAATAAATATAGAATTTGTTAGTTACTTAACCTCAATCGGGGAAACCTTTCGGGAGTTATGATCACTAGATTATATGAATAGTAACCAACGATCACGAATCTTATGAATATTATAAATGCGAAAGTTTCTGAGGATATATCTGGGCTTGTTACTCTTTCACGCTGAACTAGTAAGTATTTGGATTACGCTGAAATTTGGCATATAGGGAGTTTATGGCCGGTACAACAAATAGGATATTCATTTTTGTATTAGACGTATGTGAATAAACTAGTGTTTTATAAAAAAGGAAATATGTTTATTCGTCATTTTACTATAATAGCTACACAACGACATCAGTTTAAAATCAGTGGATTGACGATGAAACAACATAAGGACTACGTTGTTTAGCTTGAGTAGTTTTTACACAAACCTCATTAATAAATTATAAAACACCTTTACCTTAAACAACCAGTATTTGCAGAGTCAACCGCCTTATCTAATGATGAGGTCAACCGCCCTTTAATTTAGAAGCGTGCGTGCAAACGTCCCGGTGGAAACGGGTAGGTATTACAGGTCCCTCGGTGGAATGGGACCGCGAGGGTTGCTTTACGTTTGTATATTAACACACACTGAAACATCAAAGAGCATTTGTAACTCGAAGGTGATGTATGATTCTTTTCGAGCGTTTGTATGTATGTACTAAGTATGTCCATTTGTTTGGTCCGACAGCATTAACGGCTTGAGGGAAATATCAGTTTAATAGTCGTTTAACGTTTTTATGAGTTTTACCATTCTAAATTACATTGCAGCGGTCATTTAAAAATATCTATATATGCCGCATTATATAGCCACTCTGCAAACTAAAACGATTCTAATGACTCAGAATCAGAATGTTTCTCAGAATCAGTAAAGCCATTTGGGCTGTAGCGCGTGCCAAAGAAATTAAAATACATATATACAAACATACATATATTTATTCTGACGCAGTCGGGTAAAATTGTATTGTAATGTAAAAATATCACTTTTTTGTAAGGTTACTAGGTTTAAAGAATATGTAATTAACAGAAACACATAATTTACATTAAATATTTGAAACTGCCATCTTATGAGGCTGACTTATCCGATACTAATTGGATAGATATTAATAAATAAAGTAGGGTGTTATAACTAATAAGTATTATCTAGTAAACAGTATATTAAAATTCAGTACAATCTGGAAACAAGCACTCTCGCTTTTTATACTTCAAAGAAAAGATAGGAAATTACTAGGAATTAAGTTACGAACTTCATTATTTATTATATTAGTCGCCCATCAGCATAGGCTGTATAAAGGTAAGCGTTTAAAAAAATAATAGTGTTTGTCAGCTCTGACGCACGACTAGAGTTTACTCCTTAAGTACAATTGGCTAAACAGGTGCAATAATTTTTAATTAAAATGACAAAAAATCATTTAAATAAATATTAGAGCTGCACAATAATAATATTTCTTACTGATATTTATATCAAAAACTGTAATATAAATTAACACGTATAGAAATAACATATAGGTATAGTCTTACATGAATAAGCTGCCTTGCAGCATATCACCCTATTCACGTCTTAATACTCACAATAACAGAAAAGGAATGATGCGCACAATAGGTTGCGCACTAAAAAAGTAACGAGGTCATTCGATCACTAGATTTTACTCCTCATATTTTTCTCATACCGGGCGCCTTATATGAAAATCGATTTTTACGGAGTAAACTCCAAAGATATATCGTCTTGCATAATTATAAGATGAGGAAGTCTCTGGATATATAGTTTTATAAGTTCAAAATGCTAGTAGTGTCCACAGGTAGTAGACCTAATAATATACCATATTCTTCATATACTCAAAACGATGCCTTTAGTACGAGTTAATACGTTTTCTAATACAATAATTGTTTACGTTTCCGCCCATACATTTGCAATGTTTATTGCACTATAACGTTTTCAGCGATACCTTGCAACTGACTTTGCAGTGATGGCCGGAAGCGGTTACAATGATTGTTTTGACAAAACGTTATAAAGTCGCTCTTATGGAACAGGCACACACAACAACACTGATGTGAAACATAAAGGTTAGGTAAATAAAGGTGGTAAAACACTTTGTGGTTTGACTTTGGAAAAACTAAAGCCACACCTAATACCAGCAGTGTTATGCACTGTTGTCTTCTGGTCTAAAAGGTGTGGTAAGGAAAACATTCTTATCCGAAGCATTTCAACTCGGTTCTCAGTAGCTATGCATCTGTGGCTAACATCAAGTCTATCACCTATTTCTAGCGTGAAGCGCTTCTTGCGTTTCGTTGAAGGGTGTGGTTGCAATTATATATGAGACGACCATCTTAGTCCTCGGGAGTAGTAATGCATCAGTGATCGACTTCTGATAGAACCTTTTATATATATTAAGTTGCTTACACATGTCCATGGGCGACAGTAACCACTTACCATCAGGTGGACTGCATGTTCTTTTCCTACTTCTGTGTTGTAAAAAGGTTGTATTCCATAATTTACAAAGGGCTAACTACCGTTATGTAAATAGTACCACTCGAATCTCTGAATAAATAATTTGGCACGTTAAGCTTAATGTTTTCGGTTGTACGTGATCTGAATAACATTGAGTTAGGTCAGACCTGGTTTCTTTTTTCTTCACGAATTAAGGGTCTATTGCCTCCATTGTCCCTTCACGATCTTATTGCGATTCAGTGTAGTTTCTTCGAAGGAAATACATGACTTGCTTCACGCTAGGAATAGGTCGAACCATACTGGTGTACAAGGTGGCAGCTTTGCAAAATATTCATATATTACTATCTATAAGGTAAGAATTCGCTGAAATGAAAGTGACATTTATGTCGGTATACTTATTGATATTTTATATTTATTCTTAATTCAATGTTATTTGAAATTTTCAATTGTAAAAATCGTTAAATAGTTATTACTTCATTGCTGCTTAATTCTTTATTGATATGAAAGATTGAGGTTTCTTGATTTATTGATGTGTTCAAACACTAGTTTAAATACGTCTATTTTTAGCTCCTTCTATTAAGAGTTGAATACTTTTATTCAAATATTGTTAAATTTATATTACATATTCTGATTTTGTTTCTTTGTAGGGTTGTAAAAAAATTCCTGAGATTTTGAGTGCTTGTTGAAAAATCACTTTGGAAAAACTGTATTATTTATTGGAATGGAAATAAAAAAGCTTGGTTTAACAATGGTTTAACTTTTTCCACACAATACTAATAAGAGACTTTACAACACGATTGAATTTAGAAGATATTTAGGGAGCATTCTTAAAGTATATCGAATTTGAGTAACTGTATAAATAGTTTAATATATAAATCTTATCGAACCTACACGTAGTTGCGTGATTCGAATGAAACTCACAAAGGTTTGACCTTTTTTGTAATAGAATTATAAGGGGTGCGGGTTCCGTTGTTGTGCGGCTAGTCTCTAATTTGGTGTAATACGATCAAAAGTATCGGAGTCGATTCGTTAGTTTGCGATTGATTTTTGTGTGTTCACTGTAATTTGATTCACACGTTTCCCTTTGAATTGGTGTTCGAAAATATGTAAAGGTAATTGTCAATAACCGACTTCAAAATGGTGGAAGTTCTAAATATGATCGGTATGAGAAAGGACTCCGATTTTTCTATAGATCAACATGCTACTAAGCTTTATTTTATTCATATTTTTTTACTCATTTGCAAAAGTATTCATTTTCCACCTGAATTCTTGTCGCTTTAAAGCCGAAACCGTTTCACCTAAACTCGTCTCAAGGTAAACAATATTAAAATTAGGATATCCAAGGATAAGCGGGCATCACAACGGGAAGTGAGGCTCCTATCGCTGGAATGCAGCTATGATGGAAGTACTTACCTTACCCGCCAGCTTTAATTAAAACAAATGTTCAGTTGCTCATCTCATGTTTTTTGATGGTTACAAAATGCGGCTAAAATTAGAAAAAATTAACTTGTGTTGAGTATTTTCATTTCGGGCCATCTTAATATTCATGTTTATCTTGTTTAGAAATTATTTTTGAAGTTTGTATCACTGTGTGTGTTGTATATTATAGAGAAGTATCCGAAGTTATCGATAAAATGATACGGGATTTAAAAAAAAGTGTTCATAGAAAAATAATATCTGTGTTAAAATTAGGATTTATAAGAGTTGACGCTGAGATGACCACTTGAATTGAAACAACGTCGCTATCGCTCGGGTGCAGCTATGATGAAAGCACTTATATTTACTCGACTGCGTCTGAAACTTTCGTAAAAACAACGAATGCTCAACCGCAGAATTGAACGAGCAACAAAATATAGTCTTACGACAGCTTTTTCAGCTGAAAACGGGTTTGTTGAGTTTTAATTTGTTTTGGTGTGATTTTTGAATAGCACCAGCGCTTAGCCTTGTCACCTCTTGCGAATGTCGTAGGACTGTGGGACAAAATCAAGAAAATATGCAGCAACATAAACATAAACGCTTTCTACACTCATAGGCCCACACTAGGATTTTCTCCTGTGTGGTGGGTGCCATGGTCACACAAAGACGAATACACAAACACCCAGGCCCAAAACAGAAATCTAAACTCATCATTCAGGTGTCTGTCTGGCCGGAGATCGAACCCGGGACCCCACTGCGTATCAGACCGGTATGGTGACCGCTCTACCACGTGGGTCGTTGAACAATTGAGCAACGTTTGTTTTAACGTAAGGGAGACCTATGCCTTGTCGGCTAGATGGATCCTGCCGATCATTATATAATGTTACATTAAATGAACCAATCTAAACTATCTCTTAACGCAGTTACGTAGAATTTATGTAATTATTGTAATCTATAAACACAGTTTTGTAACCATCTTTGCGGATTATGTATTAAGATTTTTTTAATTTTTAAGGTGGTAGAACTTTTGTGGTTCGACTCCAGAAGCACCATCACCATCCCAATTTAATTTTTAATAACAGCAGTGTTAAGCGCTAATGCATTTTGATTTTAAGGGTTCATAAGGGAGACATACTTAACCGAAGCGTTCCAACTTAATCCTCAGGGGTAGCAACTCTGTGTGTATGTAAGATAGTGAGATAAGACAGCTCTTATCTGGAGTTTTTTCCCACGGGCGGCAATTACCACTTACCGTCAGGTGGATGCATATTCGTTCACTACACCCATATTATATAGAAAGAATACCATCATCGTCAATCTCCACCTACGCACTGGTCACGAGTCCGTTTCTCAGAACGAGAAAAGAGTGAGAAAGGGCACAGTCCCTTCCAGCAAGTAAACTGATTATGCTCCAATCCAATTTAAGGTTGTTTTTATTGGTTCATAGAATAATTGTCCACTAGGATACTGGTCCACTGGATATTAGGTGGAATTTATATTTATTTATTTATTCTACTTATTGTTGATATCAACAATAATATATCTTCGTAGCGAAGCGGCTCATGTTATTCGACCAAATTATGACAAAATGTAATCGAATTGCTTGTATGTCAAATAAAGCGAATCGTGTATATCAGATTTTCTCAGACAGACAGAAATTTAGGTGGTTCAGATGGACGCCCTTCAGCTATATTTCTACCATATTTCCAAAACTCGACATAAAATGTGAAGATTAGATGTAACTATGGAAATTTGCTTCGCAGCTTAGTTGACGACCAATTGTCTTGGCACTCCGTAGACCCCTGTCGAGTCCCCCGTTGAACCCCTGGTGAATATTGATTGTGGCGCCAAAGTTCAACACAGCTTAATTTATTTAACACAACATGATTGTTACATTCAGCATCACTCATTCGCTTGATTGACTTTGACTTATAACATATGATGCAGAATCGCATGTCACGACGATTTGATAATACATCTAAAGTTGTAAACTAATTTAGAACACAGTTTTATTGCATTCTCGTTATAAAATAAGCAAGGAACTGATCTCACGTTTTTGATAGCAGCAGGAACCAGCTCGCTATAGATGAATGGAGTTGCCAACAAGAAGTTCGAAGCGACGCTTAAGTTGCGACGTTCGTCCGCTAATGTCCAACCTGTGTTGCAACTCGTAAACTTATAAATGTAAAGTTCGTCTTAAAGATGTTTGGAAGATCTCGGAAATGCTTTTATTGTAGTAACACTATACCGTAAAACATGTATTTTTCTCTGCTGGACACTTTTACGAGAATAGGTCCACAATAGTGCAGTTAAATAAAAGTACATGCCCTTGTTAACATAATTGAAAAATATTTGGCTTGTTAGAATGTCTAGTTTTTTAATCTAACCTTAGAATGACTTTAAACCATGACACTTCGTTATGATTATTGCTTTTTAAAGTTATGTGTTCTTATTTGGTTTTATAGGCTAGCTTATAACGCAAACTCGTACAATATGGAAACGAATTTAAATAAGCTAGATATTATATTATTCTATAACTTGATATATTTGCGAAATGATAATACAGTGACAGCTTTTTTTTCCTTTTGATTCTATTAAAATATAAAAATATGTTTTTGTGTCGGGCGCAGATGGCAAGAGAGTTCCTTTGGCCAGTTCATTTTGAGAACTCAATTAAAAACACGACAATGAACTCAGTGCGGTTGGGATACAAATTATTGAGCAATTATACCCACTCTCGACGGATTCAACGAATTATAATTCCGTATTCACACAACGCTCTTCGATCCCCATTCAGTGGATAATTATTGTAAACAATTTCATTAATACCTGGCTGTTCGCAAATTTCAAGGACCGTTGCTTCTCCATAGGGATATGAGAACCCAGGATGAGATATTGTCCAAAACTTTTATGAACGTGTACTGTATATTTATGTTGTTTAATTAAAACGGGTACAATGTTTGAGTTACAACTGTTTATTTTAAATTTCGTGCTATGATTAAGTTTATGTTCTTTATAAAGTTTAAGTATTATTTTTCCTTGTTTCCAGGTAAGGGAGATTGCTGTTATTGAAAGTAATTAATTTCAATTATGGAAATGTACGTAAGCTTCAATTTTATTGTATTTTATACATACAAAGGCAGAATTATAATTATTTTACATGTAACTAATAAAAAATATTTATTTCAAAAATGATAATTGAATACAGCTTCAAATAATTATGTTTAATAGAATACAGCTTCAGATATATTTTAGAAAGTGTCAATAACAAAAATGTAAATCCACTTTTAACCCCATGTGGTGGAGCGGTCACCTTACCGGTCTGACGCGCAATGGGTCCCGGGTTCGATCTCGGCCAGACAGACATTTGAATGATGAGTTTATCGAGGTCTGGGTGTCTGTGTATTCGTCTTTGTGTCTCATCCACGACACAAGTGAAAATCCTACTGTGGGGCTATGAGTGTAAAAAACGTTTAGCGTTTTATTAATATAGGCAAAATACTATTACCTATATAATCAGATGTTTTTATTATTTTTTTAATTGGCAGACACAGAGCCATATGTACAACGAGTGAAATATAAATTCTGACCACTACGCTATAACTTACGTCATAAAATACCTGAACGGCGAATAAATCCGACATTCCACTTTATATCGGATCGTCAAACTCGCGCAAAGCACCTTTGTGCGCCAATCCATACATCAAATATATAATGAAAATGGGGACAGGGTTCATTTCCTAGTTCGGTGGACGGGTTGCGTAAGCCGCTCTCGTCCAAAATATCTAGAACCTTCTATTTTCGATCTGTTTATAGCGAAGTTGATATAATATAATCACGCACGGTGGGAGTATGACGGACCTAATGCCAAAATCGCATTTTGTGGAACTATTAAAGTGCAGGGATTTTGAAGTTTCTTAAAGCGAGCGGTTATTAAAGGGACGTAACATTGTTGTCTATCGTTTTCTACCTTAGACTACGTTATTAGGGGTAGTTTCAAATGTGTTACTCAATTTTCTGCAATTTTTAGTGCAATTTTTCCCTTTAGATCTTACCTTGCGATAACATACACAGTAATAAATAATTCATAAAACTTTTTACACTCTTAATTGGATTCACTAGAATATGCTATGTCGTAGATGTCATGGATACACTAATACCTACTAGATCCAGAGAGAGAAAGTTAGAAAAAAATCATTTCGGCCAGGCTGGTCCAAGGAATCCTGACTCCATTACGTAGCATATTAACCATCAGCCCGTCTTATTAACATGTGTTACATACTTAAAATAGGACATTCTACTACCATAGATTAATACTCTAAGAACTAAGTTGGAACTCCTCACATTAGTGTCTCTTTCATACTCCTCACCCTTCATAGTTACTTTATGAGATTTATTTGCAGTTATACGAGTAGGTAAGTGTGGTAATGGTGCCCCATTTGTACGGAAAATATTACCACCTTTTAACTACGTTACTTGTCTATGGCTCGTACTTATGTCGCTTCGAATAGTGCGGTCGCCCGGAATAGTAATCGAAACGGCTCACATTATACTGGTCATTTATTATTCGCGGTAAACAAGCATATGTATGATTATATTATTTATTTTGTACGTACTTGTAGTGGATATGTTTTATTTATTACTCATGGTACTATATTGCTTTAGGGTGACGGATATTGCTTAACGATGTTTAAATTATACATAAATACCATGAAAAGTGTATTATTTGCATCGAGATGAACTTAGAGT
>DWTU01001918.1:0-12339 GCA_018251515.1 Cecropterus confusis | reverse complement strand
ACGCTTTCTACACTCATAGCCCCACAGTAGGATTTTCTCCTGTGTCGTGGGTGCCATGGACACACAAAGACGACACACAAACACCCAGACCCAGAACAGAAATTTAAACTCATCATTCAGATGTCTGTCTGGCCGGGAATCGAACCCGGGACCCACTGCGTGTCAGACCGGTATGGTGCCGGCTCCACCACGTTGGTCGTCAAATACTGTTAGCAGTAGTTTATGTTGATGTTACTGTGGTTAATAAAGTAATCGAAGGTTATTGCTATGTGCTGATAATAAGTTTATGTGCTACGATAAATCAATAGACCTTTAGAGTTAATTTTAAATTTGTGTAACATACCATGTTCCTGAACACCAGATTAATATTAATATTTTTTTAAACATTCCACTTACTTCGACTAAAGTTTATTTTCTATATATTAACTGGACTTTCAAAATGCAATAACTCATTAAAGTACATAAAAACATACAAAAGTTCCAAGTAATTTAGTTGTATCACTATAATTAATTCTTTGATAAATACTTTCGTCCACAAAACCTTAATTGAACCAAAGCAAACTATAACTAACTTCAAAAATCTACTTAATAGATTCTTATTATCCTATACTCGATCAAATACATATTTGTACCTCTCTCCGGCTTGCCAACAATAACTTAAGCACAATGAGCCACAAACAAGCCAAGCAAGTATAAACGACTTCTCCCCTATTATCACCTCCCTTATCCCGGTCACGTGTGGATAGGCTCCAACACGTGCCCCCAATTACTTATCAAGCTAAACATGTCCAGATAACGGGTAAATCGAATTTATTGCAGATTTCCTTCGCTAATTCTTTTTCTGATCATTGCTGATACATTCAAATTGAATTCTTAAACTTTGCAGTGATTAAAGGGGGGAAGTTGGTAAAAATTATCCTTATTTATAATATATGATAGAAACTATGGATTAATTAATCGTACTAAAGTATTGTTTTAGTGCCAGTTGTGCTCCACGGTTTCATATTCTTAAAAAAATCAGAGAGAGTAGATGGATATTAATTAAATTATTACTAATTGTTACCAAAATATGTATTGTAAATATATTTTCAATCCTTGAAAAATAAAATTTGTAGTTTTATTCGGTGCAATTTTTAATACACGACCAAACAGATGGAAAGAAATAAATATATATATCCATTGTTACTTACGCCAACTCCTCCAATAATTATTTTTTAATACATGAGTGGATGAGGTCAACAATGTAAAAAAAAAAAATAACAAGAGATAGAAACCGACTTCCAAACCACAAAAAAGCAAAAAAAAAAAACAATTTAAATATAATATGTTGGTTTCTTACATATACAGTACATACATAGTCCCGAAGTATAAAACATAAATAAAAGTACAGAACCTCCTCCTTTTTGAAGTCGGTTAAAAATATTTTAAGTCATAAGCAATACTTCAAAATGTATTTTTCTTGTTTATTAAACTTGCATATATTTTCAGAAAACTGAAAACGTCACTATTTCAATCATTTATTCACAGTAAGATACACAAAAATACGCTTAACGTGTACAACAAGACATAATGAATAAAGAATGGGAGTTGGAAAATGAAAAATAAACTACAAGAATCAGTTTTCTTCGCCCGCGGACAGTCATTTGTCTTCTTGACGGCACAAAGAAGAATCGCACCGAAAAGAGCCTTAAAAAAGCAAAAAGAAAAGAAAAGTGTACAATGAAATATTTTACGGGTTTGTTTAATTATTTTCTCTTTTATGTTCAGTGTTCAATAATTTAAAAAACGAATAAAGTTAATGACACTTCTACTTTCTACTTTTTAATCATTTAAGCGAATACTAATCATAGTGACGTCATAATTAGCCGTATGATCTCTAATGACGCTGAGTCTGCGTTATCGGGAAGGTACCACCGTCGCTCTTATTTCGAGCGTGAAGCAGTTCAAGCGTTGCGCTAAATCAGTGTGTATGCCAGGCGAGTTACATTTTGGGGACCATCTTAGTCTTTAAGAGTGGAAACGCTTTTGTATAAACTTCAGGAAACCCTTGTTATATATAGAGTTAGATACATATGTCCATGGACGGTTCATTTATAATACTATCTGGTGGAATGTTCGTTTCCTACTTTAAATTTATATATAAAAAATTCTAACGCTGTCACATTATGAAAAACAAATATAGTAATTCAAAGTTTTATTGCTTGTCAAATGAAGAGAGAATCTTCCTTACATACAACTATACGGTCTGTTAAACACGATCTATCAATCGGGCCACTTGTCGCAGCGAAGGTTCTTAGGGGCATTTGTCGGTTCGCTAAATAAGATGTCACTACTGACACGTCTGCTTCGTACGACTTCAATTGATGTTCTTGTGAAAATGTTTAGTAGACTTTATCATTCGAATTGAATAGCGCTTTAACTATACTAGGGTTTTGTAAGTCGGTTGTCCGCTATGGACTCACATAAACATGGGTACACAAACACCTAGATCCAGAACGGAAATGGAAATACATTATTTAGATTTCTGCCTGACCGGGTGTCAAACCTGGAACAAGATGCGTATCAAAACAATATGGTGACCAGAGCATTGTGCCATGTCAACAGTCATATATAGATTTAGATACTTATGTAATAATTAGAAACATAATTTTCTGACTCATGCTTAACGTTTTAGGGGGGACATTTAATTGAAATTCTCTCACGACATCAAAAAGCAAAAGGTCCAAATCTAAAATCTCATTAACGCTTCCCACAAAATAAATGGAACAGATTTTCATAGAGCGAGAACGAATGGCCAAAAAAATGGCTAAAATCTGACAAATGGCTTTCCTTTAACGTCTGCGCCCATCTTATTATCGTTACCCACTAGCGAACAGAACTCATTTGAGTCTTCTTTTCAGTTCAATATCAAGACTTGATCAATGAAATTCTCATTTTCGGGTACAGGAAATACAGTTTCGTTTAGTATGGCATTTTTTTCTCTATTAGCTTCGAGGACGTTCATTTTACTTTCAACCTTGCCAAGCTATGTGTTAGGGTTAATTTTGTCGAGGGAAGCGTTGACTAGGATATCAATTTGAGACGAAGCGTCTGTGCTAATAGCATTATTCCCAATCTCATCCATACACTCGAGGGTAACGCCGTCTACGGCCGGGTATCATTTTTTATGCGACATATAAAACATATTTATTGCAATCATAATCGTTGGAGTTTTCTTAGTACCATGTTTGGCGAGATAAACAGAGAATAATGATGGGAGTAACTTCTCTTACTGTCATAGTTACTTTTATTAGTCCGCTACAGTAAGTCGAAACACAAGGTGACTTATATTTTTTGTTTTTGTTTTAGTAACTATTTCTATTACTATATTAAGTGTGTCTATATGCCTTTAATTTTATATTTTTCTAAAGATAAACAATCTACATGCATTATAAAAAAATACCAAATATTTAGGTTATTTTAATCATACCTAAATACTTACTAAAATTAAAAAAAAATGTATGTGTTGACTACATAAACAAAGTACTAGTAATAAAAGGTTATTGCATAGTTTTATTTTATTTATCATATTATTAGTCTTATATTTGTTCCAATACTATTGATAACTTGAGCCAATAAACATATTAATTGTTTCCGCATAAAGTAGCAAAACAAACCCATATCATATATATATATTAACCACCGCTACGTTACAATACTATAAAACATTTCCAGCCATAACGCAAACAGTGATTCCTTCAACCTTACTCTGAGTAGCAGTATAAAGCGCTCTCGATTCTCAATATCATACTGTCTTTGTCGGGCTGACCCTACCACAACTCAATGCGTTCTCAATTCGCGACGGTTATTATTATCTTGACCCGTTGATTGAGCTCTCCTGTTCACTATCGTAGCGACGCAATCTGATTGGCCAACAGATTTTAGTCACCCCACCCTCTCGTTTCCCATTGGCTGCCCTACCACGCCCCTTAACTTGGAAGGCTTCGCTAAGGGTAGTTTCATACCCCACTTATATATTTTCCACCCTAATATCGCGCTCGCATTCGCAAAGTTACTGCCGGGTTGTACGCACGCGTCCCCGCAAAATTCCTGCGATATAAGTGTAAAAAGTTTAAGTTTCGTGCGCGAAAAATTAAATGAGAAAACAATGACAATGGACGTTCAAAATAGCTATCAAAATTATAAAGACCAGTCTCCTGATTCAAAGGAGACGAATTTGAACATTGAAAGTGCTAGAACTTCGCAAATTTCGAAAACAGAAATGCAGTCTACAGTTTTAAATCAAGGCAAGTCTTCAAAACGTTCTTTCGACGTCGCTTTCTTGATGATGCCGGACGACAAACTTCAGCAGAAGCAACCAGAGCGCCAGCTAAGAGTGTCTAAACAACTTTTTCATACAGAAGAGTGGGAGCAACCTTCAAAGAGGCATGCGGACATTTATAAAAACAGTGAGTACTCAAGTGACAATACACTCGATTCCAAAGATCAGGATGAGGATAGACTCCGAGTGAACAACAATATATCACCTAGTTTTGGGTCGGACATTAATATAGACGTCGGAACCGATGAGTATCCAAGCAAATCTATGTACTGCAGTGATTCTGAAGCATCTGATCGCTCGAGAAGTCGCCCCAACTCCAATGAAAGTGCTGCGAGGCAACCGAAAATACTTCCCGAGTACAAGAATAAAATTTTCGACGATCCAACTCTTATTACTATGCAGACAAGAGCTAGATACGAAAATAGATTTACGGATAAGCCGTCTGAAATGTCCCCGAAAAGTGCGTTCACGAAAGTTTCTAATTTTGCCATGCGATCACCAAATCCTTCCGTGAGCCCTGATAATCTTCTTTACCAGAATTCAGTGAGCCCGCCACTATCTGCCACAAGTCCACCCAGCCCCTTCAACAAGTCAGCTGGCTTCAACAATCTGCTCACACCAGCTCATCTGCTCAATGGACATGCATTTTTCAAAAGTCAAAATATTCCGTCAACGTCACCGAATTATCCGGAAACAACCGTGCAGCCTCGTGCAAGTGGTCCTTATAAAGCAATGGAGTATCAACCCAAACAAGACTCTAAGGCACAAATGTCACCTAATAAAATGAACTTCTTGCCATTTAGGCCAGAAATACCGTACCTACAAGCTGGCTCGTCGTACCCTTTCGGAGTTCAAAACTTCCAACAGCCCAGCTCAGATTTTATGAAGTTTTCCGGACCGCCGCGGGACCCTGTTGCGCCACTCATAGCAAATTCTGCAGCCGCAATACTAAGTACTCTTCTGCCTCCAACATTAGCTGCTTTTTCTCTGCCGGCACAAAATGTGTGTGCAAAATGCAGCATAAGTTTCCGAATGACTTCAGACCTGGTGTACCATATGCGAACACATCACAAGAGTGAGTCGACGGCTGATCCGACCAGAAGGAAGAGAGAAGAAAAACTAAAATGCCCGGTGTGCAATGAGAGCTTTAGAGAAAGACATCATTTAACTAGGCATATGACTGCGCATCAAGACAAGGAGGGTGATATGGATGACGTATCGCCCTCTCAAAGTTTTAGTAAGAAGAGTAAACAGTATTTCGCTCATAGCAGCGGTTCTGTTCTCCATAAGTGAATTAATTCGTAATCCTCCGCGGACAAGGTTCATCTAAACTAAAAATCATTGTACTTAGTAATTTTTGTGACTTTGTCACTTTGGTTCCATGCTGTTAAAAGGCGATTTGTTTCACCTTGTTGTTGTTATTTAGTTGTATTATCTACGTGCAATATTAGTTTTAAGTACCTATTTATTTTGTAAATATTATCCATAGTAGAAATTCATTAAATAATTTAAGAATCTTATTTTTTTTCTATCTATCCTATTATTTTATTCTACATCATTACTTCTACAATGGTAGCATTACATTTCAGACATATCATTTTTAAATTCTAAAGTTTTCAACATGCATCTTCAAAAGAAGCGAATTGTAAATACTAATTGATTGGTATACCAAGTAAGATTATAATTGAATTCAACCAACCAAAGAAACCAATTGAGGGACCAATACATTTTAACAAAAATAATAACAATAAATTTTCATATTAACTAATACAATATATTCCCATGGATGTTACTTCTAAATACAATCGGTAAGTTTCCAAACGCATCCTAACGAGGCGAAGCGGAACGAAAGTGTACTAGTAGGGGTAAGGGTGAGATGAAGCTATCAAATCCTTCCCTTACTAAGGGGTCGTTTGTAGTCAACATTCAGTTATCATTAAACGAATTGAATTTAGGATTTTAACAGGTATATTTAACAGGTTGTCTTTCCCTTATAGCAACAACGGTCAAGTTAGATTAGGTTAGTTTTAAATAACACTCACTTACTTCTGGGATCACATCAGATGGGCAAAATCATCTAAGATTTTGAATACAAGGAGCAAGTAAGAGTTGGATTAAAAAAAATCTGATTCCTATGCATATTTGTAATCAAGCAATTAATCCAAAGACAGGGAGAGGTTAGGTAAGTTAACTTGGCTTTTAATCAGGGTGACCAAGATTCAAATTTCAAGTTGTCTATGTCTATGTAAGTGTGATTCATTATGGCATTGTATTAAAATATTTTGCATTGTGGAAAAATATTATCACAAGCTGTATGAAGGAAAATATATACGCCCGAAAGTTCTTTAAGATAATTGGTCAAGTGCAAGTTGAACTCGCACGTGGAGTTCCGGAGGGTTCCTTACTATAAAATTTGTTTCTTTGGGTTTCATACTATAAATATTATTTTATTTTTAGTATTTACTATCAAAGCAGCTATATTTATGTACTTCACATGTATTGGAAAAAATCAAACTATCTGCATATTACGATTCAAAAGATAAACCATAAAATGTCGACAAATATCCGTTTCTTCTATGGCGAGCACCTATATTTTTAACTTTTCATATGATACGATTGATATTATTTATGAAATTAAAATTCAAGTGCCTATCTACGACTATAATGATACAAGTGATAAAGCCCTGAGACGAACGGAGTTTTTATCCTTTGAGTACGAACTCTGAAAAATCCTAAATTTGGGTGAATTCCACCAATTTGCTTCCATCCACCAACTTGGTCAGTGTGGCGGACTATGGCCAAAATTCCTTGCCCTTCTGATAGGAAAATAATGCCCAGCAGTGGCATATTAACGGGTCAACCCAAACAAAGGCGAGGTCTTAGTACGTACAATTTACAAGGTGTTGCCTCTATTACCTTTAGCATATATGACTGCATACCTACCCACTACCTTAAGCGTATAAGGCTTCCAATTTGACGCCTATTTAATTTTTGGGTAATGGAAACCAAGTGGTTGCTACATATTATATTATATGTATAAATATTTTAATATCGCCGTAACTTCAAAACCAAACGTCCAGTTTCATTCAAAGACCAAATATTATCTACATAAACTGTACTTATTGATGAAATAATTTATTTTGATAAGGATTAGTAGCATGAGTAAAATAACGATTTTGTAGATATTTATAAGATTTACAATTAATTATAACGTTTTATGGTTCTATCTTTTATAGTTTAGGCAGCGTACTACTGATATTTTCCTAATGAACTAATGAACCTATAACAATTTGCTCACTCATTTAAGTCTTCTTGAATTGAGAATGAAATGAACGTACAGAACGAGCGCATAAAGACATACCTAGCGGCACTGATCTTAGACCTTATCATCTATATTTTTTTGTCAGACATTGATTCCAGAATCCCTCGCGTATCAAACCGCTAATCATTGTGCCAAGGGCTTTGATCTTTGAGGTCTTAATTATTTTGAGGGTTTTGTAATATAACACTAGTGGTTTTAATGTTGAAGATTTTATACTTACTTATATATGAGGCGACTGTCTTAGTCCTCGGGAGTGGCAACGCACCAGTGACCGTCTTTAGCTAGGAACCCTGTTCTATATGGAGTCACAAATGTTCATGGACGGCAGAACCACTTACCATCAGGTCGACTGCATGCTCGTTTGTTACATCAATCTGATAAAAATTACATAACATGGAGACTAGATTATGTGGGGTATACAAATATAAGTACATATTTTGTAGGTATGTAGTTCGACTCCCGGAGGTACTACCCTTAGCAACGCACCTATGGCCAACCTCAAATACAATTCCGGTCTTACGGATTTCAATATTGGTCACTAACTATCAGATGGACTGCATGCTCGTTTGCTACTTCTATATTATAAAAAAATGGTAGTGGTATTCCGATGGATCTATATTCGTGTTATAATATAGTATCACGATCAGGGACAGGCTAATTTATTATCTAAAATAGCTAACTTTAAATAAGATATTTAAAAAAATATATCATCCTAAATATTGATAATAAATCAGTTCACATCATCGCCTAACAATAAGTGACAACGGGCACACTTCTATCAAATTAGCGAGGGTCGAAGCGTTCCAAAGCGTGGCGAAGCAGCGTGACTAAAGTCTTGCGAACGACCAAGTTCCCATGTTCTATGGGCTGCTAATTCGATATGTAGGTTAGTGCGGCTCGTTGGAGCGGGAACTATGGTGAATTGGTATGGGAAATTAGAAGACGGCAAATGTCTATATATTATCAGATAATCAGATTATTTGATAGCTAACAACACACGTGCTGAAGTAGCCTTAACATGAGTGTAACATTTTTTTTACCACCCAGATAGGATTAAAGTCCTGCCGCAAGTCGTCTGCAGATGCATCGGTACTGAGGACGAACTTGGAATGCTTCGAATGAGTATGTCTCCCATACCACATCTTCCAAACCAGAACAATGGTTATCATTAATGTTATAAGGCGATTACTATACACTACTTCTTATATAATACTGTTATACTTGTTGCAGTAGTAGCTGTGGAGTTAAACAACAATGAACATTTTTATTATAGTATGGAAGTAGCAAAATGAGCATGCAGCCCACCGCACATGGAAAGTTGCTACTACCGCCCATAGACATCTGTAATCAACCCTAGGCAAGATCAAAGTCTCACCTAATGTTAGCCACAGATGCGCTGCTACCCCTGAGCACTAAGACACCCTTCAGACCAGAACACAACAGCATAGAACACTACCGCTGCTTATCAGGCAGAAATAGGTGTGGCGGTGGTGCTTCCGGAGTTGAACCACAAAGAGTTCTACCACCACCACGAACGTTTTTAACTGCATGTTACTGGGTTTGATTTTTGGGTAATAATCCATCTGAAAACTGAATTCATTTTTTAGATCTGAATGTTAGTGATTTTGTCTTTGTATGTGTTAGGTAAGGTTAGGTTAGGACGTGTGAGGCCATGAGTGTGAGTTAATTAATTGATATCGACTATTTATTTTCATTTTTGAAACAATATTTTTCTATTGACTTTATCTAGGTTTTAGTTGGATATTTCGCAAAAGATACTAAATTCATTGCAAAAGAACTATTTTAATAACTAATTGTAAGTTTAATTTGGATATATACAACTAAAGATATAATTTGGTTAGCATGTAATGCATACAACAATTTATGTAGGGACCTAATTATAATACATACTTATTTTGAATTGGTTCAGTATAAATAAGCTTCACTTTTTTAAACTACACCGCTAGAAGTAAATGTAAGATCCGTTTGTTATGTTGAAGACCCGCGTGGCAGAGCGGTCACCATACAGTTCTGACACGCAGTGGGTCTTGGGTTCGATTTCCGGCTGTTCTGTTCTAGGTCTGGGTGTTTGTGTATTCGTCATTGAATGTCCATGGCACCCACGACGCAGGACATCCTTATGTCGGGCTATGAGTGTAAAAAGCGTTTTTTTTTATAATGAAAACAAACATGAAACTAAATATGAACAAAGACTTTAAAATTAAACTTAAACGTAAAAGTTATTATAATAATTATAAAAGATGAAATTCGCTTGAATCTGCTTCTTCTTTATATAATTTGTTAATGACATATGCAACGTAAGATACTCTTTCTAAAATAAATTTCTTTTGGTATACCAGACTCGTATTATGATCGAACATTTCAGAACAACTATCTCGTTTATAACCTACGTAGAGTTTGTTTTCTAAAAAAACATAAGCACTAAACTGAACTCTACATCAGCTAGATGTTCGGGTAGAGCTGAGCAATATTCAAATGTAGCTCGCTTTACATTACGGGTCACATCCGTCATAAGGAGTTTCGTCTGCAAACATGCCGTTTGTATCTACAGGATGACCTGTAAATGTACAGCTTGTAAAATATTATTTTATTTCTGAAAATCATGAATACTTATTTTGTCACCCTAAATACACTACGTTGCTTGAAAATTTTCATACTTAAATATTAATCAGATAGTATTGTAGATATTTGTAGATGTATGTGGATGGAGTGTTCGTATAAATCGATGCGTAATTTTTATCATTTTACAAATAATTATTGTGAATATATATCGTTATAGACGATGAATTATTTATGATTCTAATATTATACCTTTAAACCTTAAATAACTTCAAAAATATTTTTTAACAAACACAACATATCGTTTATGAAAACAACATAAAATAATTGTTAATTTATAAAATATCAGAATTTTATAAAGTAACACTACGATCACATGAAAATATCAAGAGAAAAATAATAAAATACAAAAGCCAGCATCCTGTATAACGCAATACGGGAGGGTTTCACTGTCCCCAATATGAATATTTTCTATTGAATTACTCACGGTTCGACGAGCCAGCAAAAATATTGTTCTCCTCGCACTTATCCGAGCACCCTGTGAAGTTTTCTCATACTGTACGTACAAACAGGAATTGTTGTAGGTATGTCTGTGGTTAACTGTACTAAGATAGTGTTGTTAAGTAAAATTCGATTTATGAATTATTAATAATAAACAATGCGCATTTTCCTGCTTTATTTTGCTATTACAAAACATATTATTATTCTATTATTCATTTCTTTAAATTTAAATAAGATACATATTTTGTGAATATTTTTTATCGGTAACGCTTTTAAATGCTTTTTTGTATGACATTTTAGCCATTTCATGGTATAAATAATGTGACGCCTGTAAACAATCTCACAGGAACTCTGACGAAGCCATTGTGTTAAAAATAATTGATGAACCTAATAACAGACTATTATTATGTACGTGTTATTAAATCCTATTAAACATTAGAAGCGAACCTTTCGTGTACATGTCCATCATTTTCTGTAAATTACTTATAAGTAAAAATTAACCAAGGTTTTCACTGACCTTTAAAACATTAGTTGAAATTTCATAACTAAGTGAAAACATTTCGACTATCCCACAAACAATCAGTTTATTCAATAACTTTAAAACACAATCCTAAAATATCAGTACAAAACACCCAAACTCATCCATAATCAATGAAAATCTCAATATTTTCCACTCAAATAGCTCTACATCGCACCGAAAAATAATAAATATGTATTTATGGACGCATTTACAAGATTACAATATTAGCGGACGCGTCCTCCTTCCGTTGCTGCGTCATTACAAATGATAAATAGTCGGCACACTTCGATAATCAAATTCAAATTTGGAATCTGCTACCCTCTTTTTTTCGCCAAGGGTGTGACTACCCAGCCAGTTGTATTGTGAGAAGATTGTGACTTTATTAGCCGTGCACTGTAGCTCTTTAAGCGATTTGTTGCGGAGACACGTGACCTGGAACTGTAGCGGATTGGGTTCCGATTTGTATGTATTTGTATGTAAATGTCGGCTGGGTGGGGAGATAACTTGATAGGAATCGCTTCGATTGAATTAAGCGTGGCGGCGTTTAGCGGTGCGTTGCTGTTTCGGTGATAAGATTGGGTGGTAGTGCTGTGACGTATGTTGATAATAAAATATAATGTGAAATAGAAGGTGGTTAAATCCTTCGCAGGTTAACTACAGAGTCATATTTAACTGTGCGCTTATGGAAGCAGTGTTAAACGTTACACTATTCTAGTGTAAAGAGTGTGTAAGTTGTAAGATAACAAGATTTTGTATATATTTTGTTGTGAGTACTTCATTGTTTTAAAGTATTTTAGCTGGAGGTAATATCGCCTAATACCTATTCCTACAGATACATGCTAAAGTATTCCTGCGTTTCGGTGAAAGGATTGATTGCCGGCTCACTCTCATATGTAGCGACAATCTTTTTCCTCAGGACAAAGAATGCACCTGAGATTGACTTTAGATAGACTTTTTTTTTGTGACGGGGGGAGGGACCTTCAAAAGCAACACCAAAGCCTTGGGAGACACTCCGGGTTATGTGGGATTTTTACCCTCTAAAACCCCCTTGGTGGCCTTCCTCAGCGCTTGTAGGGGACTCCGGGATCTCCAATG
>DWTU01001917.1:0-12340 GCA_018251515.1 Cecropterus confusis | reverse complement strand
ACAGCTAAATTGGTAGCAATATTTCTTGTCTTGATGCAGCAGCAATAAGCGCCACAAACGCAGAAGATTACTTATTCACATCTTATATTGAAAGTCTGAAAAGTATTTAAGGACTATATTTTAAAAAGAGATCATAACACAAAAGTCGTTTTACAGGACTTTTACAGTACGAAAATATCAGTTTAATTTTTACCTCACAACTACAGTAGAACAAAGATGCAGATTACAAAATATAACACGAAAATTCTAGCTTCCTGATGTCTATGGCGGAGCAAAACAGCGGGCGAGCGTATTTATGGCTATATGACGGAAAAGTTTTGCAGCGTAGGAGCTGAAGCCATCGATTTTCAAAACTTTTTCATGGAAATAAACCTACTTTCGTTGTGTACCCGGATTTGACGGTGTGTGCGTGCCGACCTACTCACACATCTGCGTTTGAGGTCATAGTAACTGGATGTATTTTTGAAACAAAAACATTGTGCTTTTTAACTAGCGAATGGGGTTTCAATTATAACGAAGAGTACACTTCATTACCTTTATACATAATATTAACGCTTTTAACTTTTTCTATTTAATATATTATTGCAAATACAGTCAACATTTTCAAAATATCTTTTGTACAGAATGATATGCACTGTTAAAATAGTATTCAAATCATTATTTCACCAATAATGTATAATTAAGCAAATTATTGGCATTATTGGATTATTCGGAGGCATTTCTTTGAACTCTTAAATCTTAAAAGAGAACAAATTATATTGTTGTATGCATGGTATCGTAAAATTACTAAATTAACGGTTAATTCAATCATCTTAAAAAGTAGTAGTGACACTAACATAGGCTTTTGTATGACTGTATTGGAATTTCAATGTCAACTTACCTATGATATATTCTAACAATGTACATAGGTAAATGACGTTTCTAATTCCACGCATTACGATAGTATCGACCGCGCGTATCGAGCGAACCTTCACACACACACTAAACCATCGTACTTGTAATGGGTCCGCAAAGAAAACTTTTTAAAACTTTTCCAGCGAGGCAATATGGCTCGTGTTCTCGGCCGTTATGTTTTATTTAGGCAACGCTTAACTGTCTCTTTCTAAGCTACGAGCGGTTTTAGGGACGAGAGTAGGACAGTTATATTTTTCTCCGTGCGGTCGCTGAGCAGTACGATACGGCTGCCTTGCCCGGGATACGAAGTAATTATTTCTATTCTGTCATTGCCGTGTATTTTTTATACACTGTCATTTTGTTGGTTGCAAAGCTCACATAAAATCCGCTTGCATGAAAGGGTTAAAATAAAACAACGATTTCTATAAAGTTAGTATTCTGGCACTCTAATATTGCTGGCAGGTTTTTGTTCTCTCGAAATAACCATGTTTTCGTATCTGCACAATGGTGTTAAAATGAAAGAAAATTCTTGATGCTACGTTATGATTTTCGCAACATTTGAACGTGCATAATTTCAAACAGAACTTCAATACTTTTTATAATAGTCATATGATGGCTTATATTACAAATAGAAGTCAATTATTAGTAATGTTAAATAATTATCGCATTGAACATCTAAGACGTCATACAGCTGGCTTTCCCATCAAAGTTCGTTGCCTGAAATCTGTAACAAAGTGCTCGCCAGTAGAGTCGGTAGAGTTTGTTACAGAAATGTCTGCCTAGGTACCTAATAACAATAATATTGTTAGCGAAAACTTCCGAAACCTACAAACCTACTAAAGTTTTGTAGCTAAATAAACAGTAATATGGTTTAAAAATATTTTGATAAATATCTATAAATAAATTAACCCGAAACGACGTTCAAAGCTATGGGTATGTTATATACGTATTATACAAAAAAAGCAAACGAGCATGCAGTCCATGTGATGGTATGTATAAGATCAGTCTTACCTGGGATTAACCAAAGATGCGTTGTTGACCCCCTGAGGAGTAAGTTGGAACGCTTTGGATAAGTTTGTCTCCTTTACCACACCCTCCAGACCAGAACACAGCGCATGACACTGCTGTTACTAGGCATATATCGTCACGGATTACAAGTTGATTAGCACACTTCTTACTCGACTACATTGTATGAAGAAGAAATAAATGCAGTGATAGACTAGTGGCCGAAACTCGACCCCTCGATCGGAGGTCCGTGGTCGGTTCCCAGGTATTTGAATTTTAAAAGTCTTATGAAAAACACTGTGAGTCAACTATCGCCTAAGCCTCTTGCACTCTGAGACGCCGTAACAATGCAACATTGCACAATGGACAGACAACAAATGAAAACGAAAAAGAAGAATGAAGGAGAGAGGATAACTTTTCAAAACAATAAATTTCCCTTCACTTCACCTTCACATCTTGGCGAAACATGGTTCGCAAGAATGCAGTCTCACGGTGGTCGTTTATCAAGATCGCCGTGCGATTGGGGCGCGCTCAGCTGTGTTTTATTGTCGAATTACAGCCCACCCATTCAAATTTTAATTTATATTTCCTAACGATACTCGAAAATTGGAATTTCATGTTCATGGTTGGGTATAAATTTATGTATCGTGTACGTTAAAGAAATAAATTTAAATCATTTGAATTTGATAAAATGCCTGATGTAGTAAGTACAATTTCGAAATTGTTACTAAGGTATGATATCAATTAAAATCATTTGAAAACTCCACTATAAGACATTTTAAAGTATATCTGCCGTACAACTTTAACAATAGTTTTGATTAATGTACGTATTTACTAATATGAAGGGTTGCTTGAGGTTGGTTAATATTTATGCGTAGCAACGTGTAATTATGACAGAGTTCAAATGAGGCTCAAGTAATTCGAATTTGTTTTCAATGCACATTTTCAGTGGCAGTTACCAATCAACATGAGTATGTTGTATTAGATATCGACCCAATACTGTCCCACTACTGGGCACACTTCGCACACCTTGAACTTATTTTAAAGAACTCTAAGGTGTTTTTTCTTATCCTTTATTTTGAGTAATAATTCATTTATGATTCGCACTTAATATTGAAATGATAGAAGTGCAACTTTGAGATTCGAATCTCGGAGGCCAGTTGTTAGTAAAATCTATACCTATAATAAAACTGTAGAAGATTTCAATTCTGTACATTGAATAAAAACTAAAAAAAAAACCTTAGGGGCTTCATACAAGTAACACAAGCCAAAAAAAAACATATTGAATTTCCTGTCTGTCTGTCTGTTGAGCGGCTTTAACTCAAAAACTACAGGACGAATTTTGATCAAACTTTTTTGTTATAAAGCTACTAGTCCTCGGCAACATAATAAGCTATAATTTATTTGAATTTTTTTGTCTGTCTGTCTGTTGTCCGGCTTTCATACAAAATTACTTGACGGGCGCAAGAGTTCTGTTTGTCTTCTTGCCATATACCAACTGGAATATTGGCTATAGAGTAAAGCCAGCGCCATCTATTGACTACCTGTCAATTATATAGTAGAGGAACACTGATAGTTTTAGAATTTTCTATGTGATGTCGTAAATAAACACATTTTATTGCGCTTTCATTGTAAACGCTGGCTAGTTAGTAGCTGGCTGGTTAGTTAGTAGACGAGATAGACATAAATAATGTGTATTTTTCGGACATTTTTTAGTTATCGAACTTTTACACATTATTTAATTTGGCGCTACGAAGTTCTCCGGGTCAGCTAGTTAACTCTATAATCAAATGTGATTCAATTATTTGGCTATATCATAATTATTCTTAAATATTATATATATAACTATTAGGATATTACTTGTTTTCATAAAATATATAATAGTCAGAATACTAAAAATAAACAAATGAAACAGTAGCGTTATTTTTTGTACTCTTAAAAAACAAAGAAATGCGATACTTAAGTTTATCTCAAATCTCTGAAGCAATTATTGCATTTATCTAAAAGGTGACACTGGTTCCAGCCACTGGCTCTGTTCCAATCGCGTCGTCCGTGGTCGAACAAAATGTGGCTATCGCGTCCGCCCGCCCAAGCGCGCACTTCCGATATCCAGCTATCTCGCCCTCCCACATTTTATTGTACGTATAAAGAAATTTCACGGATAAGGATTTTCAATTTTGTAATGTTTTCATGACCTATGTTACTTTAGATAAAATCTATCCTTGTGTAACGGTCTCGACCAAACTGATTCGAAATAGTATCTGTAAAGAATAATGGGCACTTAAAAATTGCATTTTCATGATTTTATTTCTTCAAATAACATAAGTCTACAAAAGTATTTTGAATTTATTACACTTCATTTTATTTATTAGCACACTTGAGCTTTTTAATTTATGCGAGTGCCTTAATTAATGTCATTTGTTTTAATCATTCGCTTAAGACCTGGAATTTGGTTGAACGTTTATGGTTTGACTGGGGAGGTACTACCACCTATTTCTAGCGTAAAATAGTTCTCGCGTTTCGATGGAGTGATGTGATTGCTGGCTCACTTTTATATGAGGCGACCTTGTCCTCGGGAATAGTATCTGTGATGGACTTCAGATAGAACCTTTGTTTTATGTGAAGTTGCTTACAGATGTCCATGGGCGGCAGTAAACACTTACCATCATGTGGACTGCATGCTCGTTTGCTACTTCAATCTGATAAAGAGAAAACAAATATTTGTTTGGACGGGGATCACACCCGGAGCCCACTGCGTCTCAGAACGGTATGGTGACCGCTCTGGGGATCGTCAAAAACGTAGGTTTCAAGTATAACTTTAGGATTGGAATACTTTATAGCGCTGGTCACATCAATCTCCACGCTGCACCAATGCGAACCTTTGCAATATAAATGTAGATATTTTAATATAACAACGACAAGTAGTTGGCAGTTGTCCAGAAAGACTACAATGGACCGCTCCCGTAATGACTATTTGACATAATGGCGTCCATCATTTCAATTGTATAATACTTTTAATATTATCAGTTGAAGTTGAATCTGCGCCGGGAAAATCGCCGGCTGATGTTAATGGGAAAATATGTTGTTTTCTATTTAGGCTCTTTCATGGATGCAGTAAAAAGTATAAAATAAAATTTAAATTTGAAAAACCTCCAATGCGATACAGATATGTGAGAAAACATTTAAAAAGTCTAACTATGAATATATAAAAAAAAAATAATAACTATGGATGATCAATCAAATTCGAGCAAGTTACACCTATATCTTGCATTACTATTACTGGCAACACATGCGTACCATTAACTCATTTAATTGTAATTACTTAGTACTTAATAGTTAATAATTCACTTAGTACACTTTCAATTTTAATTTAGTACTTATGCAGAAGTAAAGTCTTTACTCCGTAGAAGTCTCGTCTAGAATGGCGCTCAGTTACCAGTTTCCTTTTACAAAACGTCTTATTATTAATCTACCCGCATTCTTAACCTTTTAACCTAGTATTAATCTACCTGCATTTTGTACCTTTTGCAACCTTTCTAATTGTAACCTAATATTAATCTATCCACCTGTTTTACCTTTTGTTTTTTTTTCTTATTGTTACTTAGTATTAGACTTTCCTCATTCTGTACCTATCGTATCCTTTCTAATTGTAATCTAGTATAAGTCTGCCCTCATTCTGTACCTTTTGTACCCTTTTTAATTGTAACCTATTATTAATTTACCAGCATTATCTACCTTTCAAATCCTTGATAATTGTAACCTGAAACTAATTTTCCCGCACGATAGAAATATTTTCTAAATATAATCTACCAGAGTAATAAACATTTACCTGTATTGGTCCCTCCAGTGAAAATCCAGGCGCCCGTAGTTTTCGCAGCTTTAAGAAGTCCTTTTCTTAGCACTTTCTTAAGCTTGGGTTGTAGATCGAAGTTGGCCTTGCCACCCTGTATGGTGATGAGGAGCTTGGGTCGGTCGAGTGCCCATTCTCGGGTTAACAGCTGGACTATCAGGTCTGGGCGAGTGTCGTGGGATAGACGGACATACTGGAATAAGAAGATTACATCAAACATGGTACTTTGTTTGGGCTATAAAAGCCTCACTTGGATTTGAAATCCCTAGTTTCGGTCGTGTTCCGATCCGGTGGTAGTGTAAGAAAAAAATATTGTAATTGACAATTTGTAAGTGCCACCGAAGTCCTATGCAAAATAAAGATATTTCATTTCATATTTCATATCATTTCCCATGCTACCTGTCTAATCCAATTGAAGTTGCATAAGAAGTTGCTCATTTGATTTTTATCAACTTATATGAACCTCAAAGAATTTTATTTCGTTTTCATTTCGCCTATTGATTTTTTTATGAAATTCAGGTAGCGAAGCCGTATGTAGCCCACATTATTGGTAGACGGTTGCTGCTGCCGCCCATGTATGTAAATCCTTCAAAATAGAATAAATCTAGTCTTGCATAATTGATTTGCAATTAGTCATCTGAGCTTTAGTCCTGCAAAATTGTTCTAACATTAGGCACGTCAGCTGTAGTCCTGCAATATTAATTCATTAGTCACCTGAGCTTTAGTCGGATGCGGTCCACCCTGGAACTCGACGGTACCGTACGCGTCCGTTGGCGCTGGTTGGGTGTGCCGCGCTGGTACCCAGGCCTCGCCCGGCGCCGCGATGGTGACGCTCGACCCATGAGCCGTCTTACTGAGCCCGCACCAGCATCTGTGGATTAATAAAACACTTGTAATTGTCCTATTAGATCTATAATATACTACACGTTAAATTGATACGGCTTGCTGGAAGGTACAGGTTTTTTTCATAATGCGTCAGAAGGAAGGTAATGTCTTACGAGCGTGTCGTTAGATTCGTTTAAGTATCAGAGTCACAGGAGCTACACAATTAATTACAGCTAACAGAATCAACTAACATTATTAAAATATTAAAACAAGATTAATATTTAAATTTAGAAGTTGTAATTAGATTAAAACGTAAAAGGGCGAAGACACGCCGTCGGATCTGATATTATTTGATATAATATTTAATTCAGTGAACTCATGCAATTCAAATCAGTTGTCATGTAAATGCAAATATCTAAAGAATGTTGCAGAGTGTGTGTAAAGATTTACATACCCGTGTTACTGTCGTTTGAACATCATATCAGAGGAACCGATGAGAAAAAGAGTTCAGATAAATTGAATACGTAAACGACTGCTATGCGTGGTGCACGTCATGCGCCGAATACGGACGAATAGTGCGAATACGAGTAATTAGTAAAATAAGTAATTACCTACATATATTTGCATACTCCCTGGCAAATATATGTAGATATTTTAATATGTACTGGGTACTCATAATATGCGGTTTTTCAATTTCTTTTTGCCGATAGCCAGTTACATAGATCGTGGTCACGGCAAAAAGAAATTCAAAAACCGCATATTGTGAGTACCAGTTCCATATTAAAATATATCCCTTTTTTTCGCAATAATATTAACCTAATGGCATATACATCTAAATACGCTATAGTACTTAATTTATAGCATACTGTATGCTATAAATTAAGTACTATATGCTGTAAATAACATACTTCAATTCTGGATGAAAGCGGTTCAAATTTGGCTAGGCTATCACAGATTAAAAAAAGATAATAAGTATCTACTCTGTATTTATCAATTTCTTAGGTTACCTTGAAGAATTAAACATTGAAAAAGATAATTGACGTATGGAACATCTATTTCAAACTATTTGGAATGATCGATATAAAGAAGACAAGACAGGAAACAAAAGAGGAAAAGAAAATGATTTGAGTTTTGACGTATTTATTATATTTTATTTTAAAACATTTTTATAATAGCGTACAATCAAATTATGAGTTATTTACAGTGCAAAATTACCAGTAAGTTAAAACTATAACGCATTTTAAAATCAGTAATGGACAAACAGTTTGAAACTAAAATGGACCAAGAACAGAGCTTTGATAAAGAATCGAAAAGAGAAAGAAAACATTCTGATGCAGATGATGGCAGCAGGGTCGATCAGAAGTCATATAGCAAATCATCGTTGTCCAATAAATCTTCTTCAAAGTGCCAGATAAATGTAAAAGAATCGGGAATAAATATGCCGAGATATTTTCACAAAAACAGTGATAAAGATAACGAAAGGGAGACTGGTAGGAAATTTATTAGAGGAAAAGTTGAGAAACATAAACGGATTACAACTAGGCGCCGAGGTCGACGGGCTCCTCAGAGAAGACCTCGAATAAGAGCTGAGAGACGTAGAAGAGATCTTTCCATGTCAACAGTCATCTCAACATTATCATCGGGATCCAGAACACCTGCTTGTGTGCACTGCGGCCACCGATGCTGTCAAAGAAGGTAGACATGTCGCCATTTTGTCATCAGACTATGCTATTTTTAGAAAGATAACGTTAGATAAAATGTAGAATAAGATATATTTTGCAGATATGAATACTTTTGCAGAAGAAGAGAAAAGCTACGGAATGATAGAAACATGGAACAAGAAACTTATAAAGATGATAAAGGTCAGGTTTAAAATAAACATTTAAACTATATTACAAACAAATGCTTTTAAGCAAATAGTAGATAGGAAGTAGTTATTGTCTGGCGTAGCAAAAATAGGTCAAGAAACAGTGTCATTAGAGTAAGTTTATTTAATTATTTTGTCTTCTTATTTATTGACTAGCTCGAAGGTTGCTATGATTAAGCCTAGAAGCCTTAGCCTAGAAGATTGTAGCAGGAAATGGGCATGAACAGTCCAGTCTACCTGATAATATCTAAGCACTGCCCATAGGCATTAGCACGACCGACTCCAAAAAGAAAGAGCGTTCTACAAGAAGATTACAGATGCGTTGTAAGTCAAGAGGACTAAGAATGTCTCCTTAAACATATATAAGTCAACTTATAGAGCGATAGTATCCAAAAAAGTAAGTATATGTAAATATTAAGTTCGGGTAAGTCACTTTTGTTTGGATTTAGTGGCAATTACGCAATTTTGGATAAATTATTTGTATGATATAATCTATTACAAATATGAAGCATGTATGTTAAGAGCAACGCGCAATATAACTTTAAATAAATTGTAACTTATTTCAGATGAAAAACAGTATGATATTTCAATAATTATCTTTCCTAAAAGTGGTAGAAAAGGGTATAGTTCTACTAAGTTCTACCACACGTACTTGTGACATGAACCAATTCTGATTCTATGGTGGAAGAGTTTGGATACCGTCTGAGTTACACATGCATCTATGATGGGCCTCAGATATAAAACTTGTTTGTATAAAGTCGGTTACAGGTGATCATGGATGACAGTGGCCACATACCATCATGTGCACTGCATACGTTTCCCGCTTCTTTATTTTAAGTCACAAACCGGTTGAAGTTGGGGAGACCTTTGTCTAGAGCATTTCAAAAGGCTATTTTGAATACAGTCAACCCATTATTGTCCCACTGTTGGGCACGGGTCTCCTCTCAAGAGGAGAGGTGTTCAGGCCATAGTCCACCGCGCTGGCCAAGTGCGAATTGGTGGACTTCACACACCTTTGAGAATTCTTTTTTTGAGAACTCTCACGTATGCAGGTTTCCTCACGATGTTTTCCTTCACCGTATAGCAATGATAATTGTTTTCTAATACGCACATAATTAAAAATTAGTGGTGCGTGCCTCGATTGAGAGGCCGAGTTTCAACAATTAGGCTATCACTGCTTTTATTTTTAGAATTATTTTGAATACAGTAAAAACTCCTTATTCGCGGTGAAACAGTGAATGACCAGCAGTACTCGAAAGAAAGCTGACCGAGCTGAATCAGTTTACTTGTACCAACTACATCCGCTAATTAAGAATTTTACATAACGTACGAGAAAATAGTCACAATTTTTTTACCCGCGAATACTGCTGTGACTCTATTATAAAATGTTCTATGTTCATATTCAGTATTTTAAAGGAGTTTATGCAAGGTTCACTAACATTATAAACGAGAACTATATGAGTGTACTTTACAGGGGCAGTTAATCAAGTCGGGTCGCGTTGTGCGATGCTATCACCGCTGTTCATCAAGACCAATTCCGCTCTGATGGAGCAGGACCTCCAGAACTCACCACACTGCGAGGTACGTTAATTGGAGGAGTAACACGGGGTTAATGTTGATACAACAGATAAATCTGTGTTTGTTTGGAACTTAGGGTTTGTGAAATGAGTAAGTTAAGGTAAGTTTTACTATCCACGTGGCGGAGCGGTGGCTATGTCGATCTGACACGTAGTGGGATTGCATGTAGGTTCCAGGTTCGAGACCCGGCCAGATTTACTTATTTTAAGAGTTTTAGTGAAGGAAAACGTCAGGAGTAAATCTACCTGAGCTTTACCCGAGTATTACGAAACATTCTCTTCGAGCGACATTCGTTTGGCGCTTGATGCGTGATCGTTAACGTTAAAAACAAATTTGTGTCCGATCTTTTAAAGCTACGAAATATCGTTACAAATCGCAGAGAAATTTGCTGTCATTTGTTTAACGCTGACGCTCGCCGCGCCTTTACTTTAAAATAAGTTCTGAACTTACCTTAATTCTACTAACCTACATTTAGCTAGTTTTTCACACTATGCTCTAAACCTTTCTTGTCACCAATAAGGTTTAATTCCTTGAGTATGAACTGTATAGTAGGTATTACTGTTATACTAGACGAAAACTTGGCTTCGCTCGGTTGCGATGTGTCTCATACATAATCTTTTACTAAATGTTGGTAGATATTTTTATAGTTATAATCAACTAAAAGGTGTTACACTTTATACTTAGAGCAGAGCAGACACTCATAAAAGGTGCCAGTCCGCTAGACGCCATCATTTTTAGTAGCTAGTTTGCAGTTTAATAAACTGGTCCCAGTGCTAGCAACACCAAAATTCAAATTCAGAGCATATTTATACGAACCTACACACGTTTTCAACAACCCATTATTGTGCAAAAATGGGAGGTAAAATTTTGTAACGCCATCTAGTATAAAATGTCAAAACTATGTAAGGTAATTAACGCCGCTACATGGCAGTTTATCGTATTATTACGTGAATCGGCTTTAAGAAATTCAAGATAGCATCCGAGTTGCCAATATGGCGACTATTTTCACCATTAGAATTTAACTAAATATTCGACAATCCGAATTTTGCGGATATATTTTGTTGACTCGAAATCAATATGTTTTATTATTTAGGTAAAGTTTCAATCAAGTCTACCGTACCTCTTGACAATTTTATTAATATACATTTGTAATCCATTTTTCAGATATCACCAGAAATGATATACCAAGCTTTGAGAAGACTCACTATGCGGAGACAAGGAGTGAAATCTGATGCTATTCTGGAGTATCTAAAGGTTCATTTTTTATACATTTTTCAATGATGATCGGTTACATTGCCTGGAGGGGGGTGGGGGGTGTAGACAGACACTCCCTTAGAGACCATAAGAGACCTAGTTTATTCATTCCGTACACTCCCTACTACCATATGATTCTTCTTTCGCTGACTTTTAAATAAAAAAATATTGATTTTATATATAATTTATATATACACATGGGGTGTACATATCCTCTTTAATATATGACTTTTTTTTATTTTCATATCATGAAGTGACACTGACAACTTAAATTTTAAGTTTTTTTTTCCGAAGACACTATCAATCTAAATATCTTTATAACATTAGTGATATCTCTCTAGACATCTTTATTTATACCGTAGTATCTATGAATAGTCGTATATTCTATCTAAGATCTTTTTCAACCTGTTTTAAAACAGAAGCACGATTTAACTTTCAAAACTCATAATTCATTCTTCACTTTATTTAAAGGTAAGTGAAATAAGCAACGTTGCACCCCACAATTATCAAACTAGAGTTTGTTGAAATATTGGAAACACGTCCCCACGGTCCGGGCTGTGAAGTTCGTGCCTAGAATATTTCGTGTTAGGTAAATTTCGCTAGAGTCTAGGAAAAACTCCGTCCTTTTTCCGTGGATTTATAACCTCGTTAAGGGTTTCGTTTCGAAATGTCTTATTTTTCGGCAAATTCTTCAGGCTGATTGACCGTTCATTGGCTACTTTCACGTAGTCTTTTTATAACACTGAATTAGTAAACGAGCCTTTAAACACACTGATAAACAGCCATGCAAATGTTTAAAAAATTACTTATTCGCTGTCTTTCAAACTTTTTTCAAATACGAAAATACACGACATAGGGAAATTTCATTTTTATTATATGTTATTTTTTTAAACGCTTTCTATACTTATAGCCCCACAGTAGGATTCTGTGTCGTGGGTGCCAAGTATACACAAAGACGAAGACACACACCCAAACTCAGAACAGAAATCAAAACTCATCATTTAGATGTCTGTCCGGCCGGGGATCGAACCCGGGACACACTGCATGTCAGACCGGTATGGTGACCG
>DWTU01001916.1:0-12342 GCA_018251515.1 Cecropterus confusis | reverse complement strand
CCACTCGTACACTGCTCCTTCTGTGCCACAGGACACTAAGGTTAAGTCATTAGCCGACCACGCTAAACATGTGACCTAAAATGATACGGAGGCGTGAGCGTTCGCTTATTATTTCAATGAATAAGCAGCAATCATCTTGTTCTAATGGAATCATTACGAGTGAGGAGAAATAATAAGTACCTACGTACTGAGTTCAATATACGGGATATTCCCGTAATTCAAATTACTAACCTTTCCATTGTGACCCTTCAAATTGAAGACATTTTGGAAGGACACCGATGAAAAAACTTGGATCACTTGAGCGTTAACAGCTGCGAAAAGATGCCCGTTGGTACTGAACTTAGCTTGTTTGCAGTTACGTATGGGAAACTCGCGCATAACTTCGAAGTCATCAATTAAAACCACCATAAAGCGTAATTTATCCGAAAAACCTACTATCGCGAATAATCCTGCGAGAATAAACAAGCACTTATTATAACATTATAATCCCACTATTTCCCCGCGGTTGGGCAAGGGTCTGCTCTCATAATGATTTAGGTCTTAAAATAGTTACAGGTATAACACATTGGTATGATGTAGAATAACGATGCGATATCGTATTGCAAATATGATGAGCACCGTAAGACGCTTCGAAATACAGTGCACTGTATTTCGTTCAATACGAAAGCGTTAATTTTTTGAAAAGAAAAAATCACGACGTTTTCTCCGGCTGATACTAAATACTTGAAGAAGAACACAGAACGCGAAAATTGGGTTCATTGATTATAATGCAATTGCATCACCAGTTTTTACTACGCGATCTTCTGGTACTGACGGCCCATGCACCGTCATGGGCCGTCAGTACCACATATGCGATATCGTGTCGTCATAAGGGCCTACTTATGCATATTAAGCTGTAATAAGATGAATAACCAAAACTATAACGTACCAGTTGGGTGTAAGGATACGCAGTGAATTTCTTCTTGATACAGTTTTATCATCTCTACGTCGTCCGTCATGTAATTCCAAATTCTTATGCTTTTGTCTTGTTCGCCAGATGTCATAAATATTGGTTTCCACGCGCACATAGACATGGAGTTTATTCGACCATAATGCATTGCTGGACCAAGCTCAACAAATGCTATTTCAGGATTCTATAGAAAATGATTGTTTTAAATACTAACTTAACATAAAATACTAAATTAAACAACTATATATCATAATTAATTTATGTGCTTTACTTGTAATTCGTTACAAAATAATTATAAATTTTATGTCACGAAATCATCGATCGAACGATCGTTCTGATGTTATAGGAAGACCAAATAAAATTGGTCTATAATGTCTATATCTGCATATGGACACTACAAATATGCACACAATGTACCGAAGAATAGATACACCGAAATAATTAAAGTGGCTTATTAGTCTAATTAAATTATCACCAAGTTATTTCAATATTCCTTTACATTCGCTTCGGTAAACCATTACCTGCAGCATGTGCTGGCCGAACAATTTCACGTTATAGAGTTGCTTCCTAAATGTAGTAATGAGAAGGGTTTCCTGGTTAGGATCTATTGTGATGTGCTGAATTGCGTCCAGCGGCGACCACATCGGATTTTCTCGGGTATGTCTGGCATAAAAAATACAGGTGCATTTTCATCTAATCTGTATAAAGTATTCGAAAGGATTACCTGACCAATAAATTCGGACCTTAAAGGCCTGCAGCTCTACATCATTAAAGTAGAAAGCACTTTCTTAGGACTATATAACCAACATATGAATAACTACAAAGATGACACTCGCCAAAATGTAATGCAAATCGGAGCGCCTCTACTAGGTATATTGTTGATCACTAACAAAATACATAAATGTTACGTTAACCCATATGGCTTTATTTTACGACTCTGTTGATCGTTTAACAAAATTTTAAACATTATTATGTACTGGGTACTTATTTGCTATTAAATTGAAGATGAGAAAGTTTAAAAATAATGCAATATAATAATAAACTTACTTGTAAGATTTTTTAGAAATTCGAAATAAATTTCTTTTCCTCCAGTGATGAGGGGTCTCTTTTTCAAACATATGGACATATCCTGGGCCACATGCAAACGCAAATCCTGTGAAAAATGTTTCATAATAAACTACTTGTCAATAATGTAAAAGTAATACACTTTATAAGGTACAAGGTACACTTTAGTGTGTGCCTATTGATAATATCTATGAGTTATATATCTTAATTGAGAGATGAAATCCATTTTACAATTACTAAAATACATCCAAAATTATACCTTTAGGAAAATTTATAAAACACGTAACAGGATGAATCTCGGTATCAATTGTGCCATGCTCGCTGGAGGTTTCCTGTTTGCTGGAAACACTCCCCTTGTCACCCTCCTCACCCCTACAAATTGCAAATAATATCAATAGTTATATTTCAATAATTTCACTTCATATCATAAATCTTGCTGATTGTCCTTGATGCACAATCTCATAATTCATTTATCAGACCTTTTACGCAGAAACTAAAAATATTTTGAGGAATAATTGATTTTTTCACGAATGGTAACATCTATTACCGTTAAGTGGAAGTCTATACAGCATGTCTTCAAAGAGTTCTAAATCACGGCGACACAATAAATATCTACTACCTTATAAATATATCAATATGCTTATAAATATTACATTATTTTCAAATTGTTATAAAAACTTTTAAAATTGTTTTATTTTGGGTTGAGCTTCTGCAAAATATAACCTTGGAATGCTAACACTTAGCGTAAAATCAAAGGTCAATTTAATTGTGTTGCATTGAAGCCACAAAACGGAATGAAGGTGGACGAGCGTATGCAAATAATCTCATTTGTGTAATAGGTACTTATAATTCAGCTACTGTGGTACCTATTATTTACGACTATAAAAATCATAGAAAAATATCATGTAAAGTATCTTAATCTTACTTATGCATTCGCGTGAAAAAGAATCATAAAATGTAAGTTTTATACGGTGGACATAAAAAGCAAAAATTATTGAGGGATCATATATACTTCGTGATACGGTAAATCTTAATGAAAATATTCATTTCATACATATTTTTGAATAAGACTTATGTAAGAACTTAAGTAGCCTCTGCTGCCGATGGCCGTCTGTGTCTTAATCCATACAGAAAAAGGACTAAAATGCTTGCCTCATTTGAAAGTAAATAAATCGGCCACACCTTTCGGAACGGAACGCATACTACTTCTCAAATTTAAAGTTGATAAACGAATAAAGAGCTGTAAGTAGTCAATACTTACTCTGCTTCAACTTTTTTAAGCGACATTTCCATGACGTCCAGTGCTCTGAACACGCAATTCTGACGCAGCTCCCCATTCTCCACCATCATGATGATTCCATTGTCTGTCCCGAACATAATACGATCCGGTGTCAACCACATACAACTAGTTACGTTGATCTACGGGAGGAAAACAGTGGCCGGTTATCTTACATAAACACAATGCCAAAATAACTAACATTTTATTAACTGTCATTATTCAATTGTATTTGTGGGAGTTAAACAGTGGGTAGTTCATAAGTATTAATTATAATTTATAGTATTCCTGTTTATTCTTTATTAAGCATTTCGCATTGTTATTATTTTTAAACATTTGTACGTTTTTATATGATAATAAAAATGTAATTAAAATTATAGTAAAGTTACTTCATAAACTAATTGACTTATTGAATTGAATTTCTCTACTATGGATACATCGATAGTAGAAACAATTATAAGAATCAGTTCATTCCTTTGCGCGATTAATTCTGACAAGTATTTTATCACGGTTGATGGGCAGTGAATGCTGTACATATTAATACATTACATAATATATTATGTTCAACATACGTTTTCAGCCTTGCACCATCCCCATTGTCGCCAAACTGTCTCAGAGACATTCATGATCCGAAAAGTGTTCAGACCAGTAATCACTACGAGGGTAGCATCAGATGGATTACATTGTACCTGTTCACAGACACATTGTTAAGGTGTTAAAACAAAATTTAATTAACGATTACACGGGTATTGTTCAATCACTTATTAAGTCTATAATTTTACTACCACGTAAAGTTTTTCAGTAGATACAATTTAGTCAACGCTTACGCTCTCAACTATTCCTTGGCCACTCGGATTCTGCGCTTTAGCATGGCTTTCAACTTTGCCTTTGTCCCAATTGTAATAATAAAGGTACCAATCTGGCTCTCCTGTAATCGCTACAAGGTATTTAGAATCGAAGGTAAACTGAACACATGCAAACTCTTTGGCGGTCGAATTTTCGAATGGCACCGTCAATATTTTCCGTCTTTTGTAGGTTGTTAGGTCATATATTGTTATTACAGGTTTTTGACCCTCATCGGCAATCTCATTTAGTGCTAGCCATCGTCTAGAAAACAAAAGCATTCAAAGGTAACTTATAATACGTTTAATACATATATACTTTATTAAGTTTAATAAGATTAGAAAATGCAGCGTAAGGTACGCAAGATTCTCACCTGTTGGGTGCAAGTACGAGCGATTTAATAGGCTTATGTTTATCTTGAAGCCTGATGAACTTCTGCTTTTTCTGCAGATGATTGTGTATTACAATTACCCCGCCAGCTGGATAAATTATATCTGAGTCCGTCAAGTAATGGGCGTTATATCTGTAACAAATAACATGTGTATCTTTTTTTATAATATGGAAGTATCAAACGAGCATGCAGCCCACCTGATAGTAAATGGGCACTGCCGCCCCTGGACATTTGTAATTATCCCCAAAGTAAGATAAGAGGTTACCCACAAATGCTACCTTTGAGGATTAAGTTGGCACGCCTCAAATAAGTATAGTTCCCTTACCCGACACTCCGGACTAGAACACAGCAGCGTGTAATACTGCTGTTATAAGGCGAAAATAAGTGTGGCGGCAGAAGCACCTTCTGGAGCCGAAATACAATAAGTTCTACCACCTTTAAAAATATTCAAGGACTAGCAAATGCTCGTAGACCGCATTTTCATCTCTTTGTCCATAATCACCGTAAAACAGGATTAAAGTCCTTATGCTTGCGGTCATATATGGTGGTGATGCTTCCAGAGTCAACATGAAGGGCTCTACTTTTAAATCTATATATGCGTAAATGTGACTGTAAAGTCTTTCCAGTGAAGTTATTTTGATTAATTTATATTTTTATTTAGATATATTTTGGTACATACAATTTCAGTGGACAAAAATCAGTAGGTCGGTAGATAAATCAGTACTTACTGTATGTCTGTCCGTAGTCCATAAAATATACGTGCTGATATATTTGGAGGTGTGTTAATGGCCATGATCTTTTAGATTACAGTAAAAAATCGTATATAATAATAAAGTTAAAAATATTTTACGTGATACACGCGTGTTTCAATAAGTACTATTCGTTTGACTGTTGTCATGGATACCATTTTAAATCGGGACCCTGGGTCAATGTATTTCTCTAATGACTCTAGATTTCACACCGATCAATCTTTTTAAGCGATATACTCTAAAATTACCAGGTAGGTAGTTCATTTTCAGAATTATAACGTCACATACGTATTTTGAAACAAGTAAATAAAAGCAAAGAAATATGTGCACGGTATTTTTGTTACATAAATAAAATAAAATGTTGTAGAGCAGCGTTTCACAAATGATGGGTTGCGACCCAGGACCGGGCCACGAAAATAATATACGGGGTCGTTGCATTGTTTATTTGTACACGCTTACCCATAACAATATTTTAAACAAATTGTGAATAAAAAGCTCGGTAAGTTTTTTTGTATTTGATATACGAAATGCATCGTGTCGAATCCGACTCGCACCAGTTTTTTACATTAATACAGTTACGTTTTATGAACACTGAATACTGTATGTAACCTTTCCAAAATTTTTGGTTCGCCACAAGGGTAAGATAAAATAATAACCGGGCAACGGCATAATAAAGTTGCGAAATGCTGTTGTAGAGACTAAAAACAACGGGACACATGTCTATTATTTATATGTTACAAGTATTTCGATTGTTTTAAAGGGATATGTAAAGGGCGATAAAGTTGTTTTGTATTATTATCATATAAATTTGCGTAAAATATTGCGTAGGCACTTTGTAAGTCGTAGAACTCTATGTGGTTCGACTCCGGAGGCACCACCACTACACCTATTTCTGCCTAATGACAGTAGTCTTATACACTGCTGTGTTGTGGTCTGAAGGGTGTGGTAAGGGAAACATACTTTTCCGAGGCAATCGATCTTAGTCCTCAGGGGTAGCGACGCATCTGTGGCTAGCCTTAGATGAGATTTGATACCTAGGGTTGATTACAGATGTCTATGGGCGGCAGTAGCCACTTACCGTCAAATGGACTGCATGCTCGTTTGCTATTTCCACACAATAAAAAAAAACTTGAGTATTACTGGCATTTCCTATAATAGTATCTACCAATTTAAAAATCAGTAAGGATTCATTTGCCTAAGAGGTGCCTAACCTGGTAGAAACACAATAATAGCCGAAAGCCAGGAAGTATATCTAAATTTATTAAAAGAAAATTAATAAAAACACAATTTCGAAACAAAATGCGCATCATTCGGAGTTAAAAGTGGCATTTAGCTCGTGTCCAGCGTGATTGGTGCTCAATGTCATCTGTAGTGGCGCATCCTCTTTGCAATTTCCGAGGTAAGTCGCCACTTCCTCTGTCTGTCGCGGCTCATTCATAAACTCTTCCTAACAACTTCATGGTATAAAAATATTACATAATAACAAATGTACAACTATTGCGTTCTCTATTTCAATATTTTGTTCAAATGTTACATAATATTTAGACGTATTAAATTTAAAATATAAACTTTACCCTACATAAAATTACCTATTTATGTACTTACACAGAATTGGTACTTCCCTTTATTCTTGTAAAATTGCTACAATGTCTGAGCCGTCGCATTGTAGTCTTCTCCATTCATATACATTAATCGTTGAGATGTTTATAACGTCTAACAAAACTACCGCGGACTCTATGACCTATCCGTTGGAATATGCTGTCTCTCGTCCAATAGGTACGCGCTAGAACTTTATGGTGAGATGTGAGAGGTAATGGTGACTCCCTCCATGCTTCACTGAAAAAGATTCAAAAATTTGTAGTCTTATTGAAGCGACAGGTTACTTAGATGTTGGTACTTGTCATTTATTTTGAAAAAGTCCAAGTAACACTCTGAAGGAAATGTTAGTGTGTAGAGCATACTCGGATGCCATTAGGATGCCAATCAGCGCCTTAGTTCATAGAATTTAGTTCATTTTATACCTAGCGTGAAGTAGTTCTTACGTCTTAGTAGAATAGTGACGATGCCGACTGACTGCGATCATCTTAGCCGTTACGAGTGACAACTAATCTGTGATCGGCTTTAGACCGAATCAATATTCTATAAGGGGTTGGTTTCGGACGTCCATGGGCGGCAGAAATAGCAAAGCATAAGCTGCTTTAATAAAAAAAGTATGAGCAATAAAGCGCAACATAATTTACTCACGGGTAGACAAGAAAATTACTATGGCAAACAATGAGGTTCTGTACGGCGTACGCACAAAATTAGGCCAAATCTAGATTTGGTGGCACAGTTCTGTCAGTTTAGTTTAAATTACACTACTACCTTTTTTGTTTACTTAGCATGCCGTGACGTATTTCGTTTACTTTCACCTACATTCTGATAATAGAGTTTAAATTAGTAATGAATTTACATTTAGTGGATTAATTTTAAGCAATATACAAAGATATATGCCTGCAAAGATGCATGCCTAGATAAATACGTGCCTACATATTTTCGTCGGATTGTTGTAATGTTTAAACTAGTACATTCTTAGGCGTATAATCCTTATTTAATTTTATTTCAATATGTTTGCGGTCGATCTATAATTCAAAAATAAATGTAAAATATTTTAATGCAGGATATCTATTATATTTCAACCTATTTCTTTATTATTTGAAAAATACGTAGATATATCTGAAGTAAAGTGACACTGACTTAAAAAGTAAAGGAAAATATCGGAAACCCGTCACGTCTCAAAACCTTGCAATGTTCTAAATGCAGCCAGGTACATAAAGTACATGAATCCGACTTTAACCTAACGCTTGTTTATTGAATATTGGGTCAAGCATTTACACTCATATCTTGAAGACAGTAGAAGTTAAACTACCCGTATATACGGAGAGGGGGGCAGGGGCCTGGATAGGTAAGTCCTAGCTACGTCCATGTCCTTACTGTTACGAGAATAACATCAACATTAAAATCCTGGGAAGGGACCGTGGCAAAAACGTTATGATAAAATAATATATATGTATTACTAGAATAATAACAAAGAAGCGTTATAATAATATACTTAGTAGTAAAGTGACCTCTCTTATACACAATATGTTTGTTAGACTATTTTCATGGAACTTGCGCATTAGCGTAGAATGGCTGATGAAACAATATGTAAATCGATTTCTTCTTTAAAGGTAGTTCATACACTAATTTTACCGTAACGTGATATTAAAAACTTTTTTTATATTTTAAAAAGGGCAACATCTTAAAAATGGTCATTCAAAATAGAACCAGATCTTGTGTTTTACATGATGGCACAAATGGACGGAGGAACCTATAATCCTAAGAAATTCATCTTCATCTCAATTCTTAACTATTCCAAACAATACTTTATTTTAGTTGTTTCAGGTTTGTTTTTGTTTATATGATTTTATCATACTTCTGTTCTTTACATCACTGATTTACATTCATAGGTATTATTCTCGTGCGGTGAATACCCTAAGTCAAACAAAGATACGGACTGTACCTAATATATATTTTATTTCGTGTGTTTAAACATCAAATGCGTTTTTATTTTATTTACTTCCAGCTTTTATAATAACAAGAAAATATCAAGACGCACGACGTACAATGGAAAACGAATTTGAAACCACCGAACGTAAACATGGATATGTACATATACTTATATATCGTACGAATTGTAACCGACCACGGCACAAACACAAAAGTTCTTAAGGACTCTGTTATGTTATGTAACGCTTGGCTTAAGATGTTGTTTTATCCGTCAATACAATAGGTTTGTTAATAAGTAAATATATGCTGCACTCAGATAACATTAATTAGCGATTGACCCAGTCAATGAATGAGCGATATCGAACAATTGATGGCGCAACGCAATAAGGTCTCTACTTAGTAGGTAGAGTCGATATCCTGTCGCTCAGAAGACTCTGTAGACTTCCAATAAATCGCCGGCCTGTTACCGAGGCCAACACAACAACCTCAAGGATATTGACCTCTCCTCAATAAACATTTTGAGTCACTACAGTAATATCTGTATCTATATACTTATTTATTTACTGTTAGCGAAGTTAGAATAATTACAATTTAGTACAGTATAATATAATTTGCATTTATACTCCGTCACGCACGACACAATAGTAAGTTAAATAGTGGAAATAAGAACAAAAGCAACGATGACTAAGTCGTTTTGTATAAGCAGGCACCTAGCCAATTCGTTCATTCCGTAGTCCGTCGTCTTACCTCGCTAATAAATGAAACATCCGATACAATGAACGTGCCCGAAGGTGAAAGAAAGTTACTGAAACCGGGGCGAATAAACTATGAATGTAGTGGTGGCAACTGAAAAGTGGATCGATATCACATACCTACACAGGTAGATTGGCCAATCTAACTTAGTTTAGAGTACCCGGCTTGATTACCAAATTTGATTACTTCCATTCGCCTTCCAGCCCATCTACGCAGGTAAAGCAATATGCGCTATATCAAGTCTAAAGATGTTTTCAACTGCACGCTTGTGTTTTTACGAATAAAGATGTTACAACACATAATACCTATTTACAATAACTGTCCAAGGGTATGTTTGTTCTGAAATAAGTGATTAGTAAACTATTGTACAAAATGCTTGCTTTGTCGTCAATTCTCTAATGCTTATTGACACAAATTATTCATTCGATGCTTAGGTAAATTACGTAATATTTGTGCCGTATGAATCTCACAATGCTTAAAAATATACCGTGACTCCTCAAATCAACATTAATACAAGCATAATATTTCCAAGTTTATTCAGCCTTCGTTTCTGAGTGACGCTGAGCTGATGCGACATCGTCATGTTAATTAGTTATACATAGGCACGCGATATAAGTTTGACGTCAGCTGTACACCAAACACCTATAAAATCTTTAATGGCAAGGCATGGGCGGCAAGGTTATAAACGAACATGACTGAATTACTTACCTGTAGGTAGGTGACAGAGGCTGGTTATCTGTTTTATACGAATGCAAATTTTTGCCAGTTATATGTCACACCTTAGTAGAGCTCCCTACTAGTTCTCTATATTTTAATGAGAACTCTACTGGCTCTATCAAACCGGATGTGCCTTGAAAATCTTACATTAAAATTCCTAAACTATAAGTCTCTCAGTCAATTAAATGCTAATATAAAGCAAGCAAGTAAATCAACCGTTATAAAAAAGCGCAAGCAGACCGCAGATAAATTAGAAATGAGTAACTAATTGGCCAAAGTAATTAAAGTTATCGAAAATAACTGGTTTGGAACTGTCATTTTTGTTAATATCTGGTGAAGGTGCTTTATTATTTGTTCATGTAACCAATATGCATCAAATGCAGCGGGACTTGATAGTGTAGTGACGCTGCAGGCAACGGGCCGGCGGGTGCGCCGCGGCGGTGGAGCGGCGGGCACGCGAGCAGTGTGCTTCGAGCCGCGACGACGAGCGCCGCGACGCCGCGCGACCGTCCCTCGCCGCGAAAACAAACCCTACGCAATTATCTCCCGCGATAACGCGATCCAACGCTATCAGTTCGTGATAACTTACCATTGTGATAACGGATAAAAAACGAAGTGGACGACGCCTGGAAAATTGTACGCACCTATTATGTAAAACTATTTAAGGTGAACTGAAGAAGTAATAATGACAACGATGGCGGGGCCTCGCAAGACTATCTCCGTTCACGACTACCCTGAACACCTGAACCCGTTCCATGAAGAGGACAATCATAATAAAATCAGATTTTGGACCATTGGCCGAAAGCTCAGCCGGGCCAATAGCATCAATTTTTCCGGAATTAAAGACCTGAGGAACTCCTGGTAAGTTTTATTTAATTACAGTTTAATTATTTCAAAGGCTAAAGTTTTATGTTAGAGGTTATGACGGAGATAATTATCTCAAATTAATGTACGTACGATCTTCCACCGCTAATTATTTTGTCGTGTCGGTGTGGATTTAACCTACCAGTAGGTATAAGATATTATAATAAGGAAAATTGCACATTATTTTATTATTTCTTTGAACTAAAACTAAAAAATGCAATAAGCAGCCAGGTAGATACAAGTACATAAATCTGTATTTGCGTTTTATGTCGATACCGGCGTGTATTATGATATTTCAGCAATTATTTCGAAGGTAACTGAATACTTAACTACGGTATGTCAGGGTAACATTTGCCTCGTAGAAACCCATTAAATTAAAAAAATATATATAGATAATAATTACCATAATAATTATTAAAGTATAGTGTACCTTATATTCGTCTGAAAAATCTATGACAAGTTGGCATATTGGAATACATAATTGTAACTTGAAATTGCACCCGGAAGGTTTGCGGTCACTTTGCAAGCCACAACGTACACATGCAGTATTAACAGTACCAAGTTTTCTCCTAAGTGAATTGTTTTGCCTTACATAGTTACGTAGCTATTGCGAAACGCTTACCTGTGATTTTTAAATGCCATAGCCGTCACCTTCCCTCGCTTATCATGAATTTTACACGTAATGTGTGTATAACAATTTATAATCTGTAGTACAAAACGCTTCGAGACATAACAAAGTGCCACAGGAAAAAAAAATATAAGTACTGATATTTTACTTAAACTACAAGAACAGTTTTAAGTTCTATCTTAACAAATTTGGCAACCGCTACATTAATTTGTCAATACGCACGTAAAAGGGTTATTTACCTGAAAGGTTATCTGAAGGTGGTAGAACTGTTTGTGATTCGATATCGGTGGCACCACTGCCACACCTACTTCTGCCTAATAACAACAGTGCTAAGCGCTAATATTTTCTGGTTTAAAAGGTTTAGTAAGAGAAGTATACTTATCTATGTCTGTTTTAAGTAGGTTTCTAATCATTACATGGGTTGATCACAGGAGCTCCCCCCGTGACGGAGCGGTCACCATACCGATACCGGTCTGACACTCAGTGGGTCCTGGGTTCGATCCCCGGCCAGACAGACATCTGAATGATGAGTTTAGATTTTTGTTCTGGGTCTGGGTGTTTGTGTATTTGTCTTTGTGT